>JAOXJP010239118.1:0-23447 GCA_025762735.1 Platanus orientalis | reverse complement strand
GTTATTACCTGTATAGAACTAGGGTTAGGTCTCTTCCTTGTTTAGACCCAAAGTTAAGTCCCTCCATTGTTTAGGCTCAAGGTTAAGTCATCAAAATATAAAATTTTGCTCTTTATAGACCAAAAGCTAGGTCCCTTCCTTGTTTAGACCCAAGGATAAGTTCTTTCCTTATTTAGACCCAAGGTTAAGCCCCTTCCTCATTTTAGACCCAAGGTTTAAGTTGTCGAATTTTGTTCAAATGTTCAGAAGTTTGATAGTTCAATAAAGCCCAAAGAGGTTCGATAGTTCAAAGATTCAATGATTTAATGATTCAAAGTTCAATAGAGTTTTTCTCTATATAGACCCAGGGTTAGGTCCCTTCCTTGTTTAAACCCAAGGTTAAGTCCTCATGATACAAAATTCTGCTCTTTATAGACGAAGAGCTAGGTTACTTCCTTGTTTAGGCCTAAGGTTAAGTCCCTTCCTCCTTTTAGACCCAAAGTTAAGGTCATCGAATTCTGTTCACAGGTTCGATAGTTCAATATTTTAAATAAGGCCCAAAAAGGGTTCAATAATTCAGTAAAGCCCAAGAAGGGTTCAATAGTTCGATGGCATTAAAAAGTTCAATAACAATAGAGATATATCAAAAAAATATCAATAGCCAATAAGTGTTCTCATGACATATGAAAGAAGGTTTCAAGGTTCAAAGAGTTCCGATCGTAATACTTTTGCATTTCGCATTCAATTAATTATTTATGATTCATTCAATTAGGTCACATGTGATCATTGATTCAAATATATTTCAATCATTTGTGATTCTTATGATCTTTCATAGCATGAGATCTTAGCTTATTTAAAGGGAATCAATAATACCATTCTTTGATCCATATTTCATAGTCCATATGTGGAAATCGAGTTTCAATCATACTTTATTTCAATCAAAGGTATTTTCTCAGCTTCAATTTCATATTAGTTCAATGGGATTCACCTTTCTTATGAAAAATCAATGAGATTCACTTAATTCAATCATATCTTGTTTCATAACAATCAATTTTATAAAGATTCTTATCAATTCAGCCTTAGATCCATGTCAATTACATGTCTAACATATAGATTTCAAAGAAGAACTTCATAGATCTATCAATAAAGGAAAACATGAAATCAAAACATACTTAAGCTCAACATTCATAGAGATTTACATGAAATTCTAGTAGAAAACATGGACTCAACAAAGGAAACTGCGGATAGGTGATGAAAACATCATCCAATTCACATAGGGTTCACTTACAATCATAAGATCATCAATCTAGAGCAAATATCTCATGGTTTCGAAGTCAATAGCATATCAATAGAGGGATTCATCTTCAACTCATAAGGATCTACAAGAAACAATGGAGGAAATGACATTAGTTTGCAAGAATACTTACAATCTCTCTAAAACCTAGCTTCCTGTCTTCTTTAAGCTCCCTATTCCTTCAACCCTTCCTTTTCCTTACCTCTATCCTATGTAAAATGATGTAGAACTAATGTAGATTAGATAAAACATGAAGATTTATGAAAAAAATGAGCTAACCTTGAAGATTTTTGTAGTTGGGAAGGAAACTTACCTAATTTGGGGAAGAACTCCCACACTTAGCTCCCAAAATCTCTCAAACATCTCCAATTCCTTTTCTTTCTATGTAAATGGGGTCATTAGGGTTCTTTTATTATATTTATAGAGTTTTGGGTTGAGTTGGGGGGTCTCACACTCCCCCAAAATGGGGTGTCGGATCAATCCGAAGGGTGTTGGATTAATTTAAAGGGGTATCGAATCAATCCGCAAGGATACTAGATCGATCCAGCACTGTTGTGAGAAAATTTTGTAAATCTATGAGATCCCAGATCAATTTGGATAGTGGTTGGATCAATCCGCCAAGTGCAGATCCATCTGGCATGGGTCAGATAAGTTTGACATTTTCGCACTAAAATGGCCATAACTTTCTCTAGAAAGCTCCTTTTTGTGAACCATTTGTTGAGTTAAAAACTAGACTTCAAGGGATTTCCAAAAAGGCATGTATCACTCTCTAATTCTCTCTTGATTTATGTCAGTGGGCCTAGTAAGTTACCCCAAATATGTGGGCCTATCAACACAAACACCTTGTGGGAAAATGAGCATAACTTCTTCTAGAAAACTCATAATTATACACCGTTTATTTTTATTGAAATTAGACTCCTAGAAATTTCTATAAAGGTATGCAATGACCTCTATTACTCTTAGAATTTGTGTCAGTGGGCCTACAAAGGTACCATAAATGCAAAATTAAGATAACTTTCAAATTTGATAGGTTCGAGGCCCAACCTAGGTCTTACACTTCTAGCTTGGTCCAATGAGTTCATAAACCACTCTATGGTCTATTTAAATATGTGAAAGGTTTTAACCTTATAGGGATAAAATTATAATTTTTCCCTTTTAGTATGAAGTGGGGCATTACACTAGCCCATTGACCAAACCAGTCCACCAGAATGGAACCAGCACTAGCAAATTTCTATAAACTGATCAGAACTCAGTCTAAGTCACTTGGAATCAAAACTAAAGTAGATAGCAAGACAAGATGATCCCTTCATTCATATTGAGGGAACGAAAAATATTGAAAGAGTTTGATGAAACAAAAATTTTCAAGAATACAAAAAACAAGCAAGAATAGTAAACCGGCGGACAACCCTTTATGGCATGCATATCCAAACAAATAAAATGCAGAGATGAGAGTTCTTACTGGAAATATTTTGGAGATGGTGGCCTAAAATGGAGAAATGCACAAGCACAATGAGATTAGACGATGCTGCTCCAAGAAAACAAGTGACTTGTCGAATGAAAGAAAGAAGACGGGTTCAAACACTTATAAAGGAAGGGGCATACGTTTCTTTTCATAAAATGCATGGGAAAGGAACACATCATAAAGACAAGGGAAATACAAAGTGGCACAGGTCTTCCTTGTAACGGCTACAAATGCCCTTCATGAAGGTAGCCTTTTCGCGAAGAGAGGCCCCTCTCAAAGAGAAGGCTATGTCCGTGAAAGAAAATCTTGCCTCGTGAAGGAAAAAGGATCCCTTGTGAAGACTAGTTCCTTGCAAATGCAAAAAGAAAAAAATGAAATGACAACATCCATCCAAGTGGCTCTCATAATGCCGAAATCATTTGACCTTAAAAGTCAGCCTCAAATGACTCTCACGACAAAAATCACCCTATTCTGATAAAGTTATTCCATATGACTCTCAAAATGTCAAAAAATCATCTGACCCTGATAAAGCCAACTCCACTTGATGTTGAAAGTACCTAACCCCGATAAAGTCAATCCCATACAACTTTCATAATGTCAACAAAAAAAAAAACTCACCTGGTCCTAATAAAGCTAGTCCCACATGACTTATAATGTCAAAATCATTTGGCCCGAATGAAGTCAATTTCATCTGACTCTGATAATATCAATATCATTTTACCTTTGGTCACCACCACATCGGAACCAGCATGACTTCCATAATGTCAGTATTACTAGATTCTGATAATATCGCCAATCATGTGATCTTGAAAGTGCCAGTCTCGTACGACTCTCATAATGTTAGTAGCAGATGGCTCTAATAATGCCAGTGCTAGGACTCACATTTGGCAAACCACCTAGGAGGACATCCCATGTCTGAATATGACTCCCACATAGCTAGCCATACTTTGGTTAATTATCTGGCAATTTCCAAATCCTTTCAAAGACTAGCATGAAAAGGATTTTTCTAGGACATGCCCTAAAACAAACCAAAATCAATAAGGACTACAAAATTAACGATGGAAAAATAAAAGAATGTGACAAAAGATGAACATAGAAGCTCTATTGATATTCAAAAAGGTATAAATGTTATCTGAGTATTACAAAGGAAGAGAAGAAATTTAAAAAAATGCCTCGCTATCACTGAGGGGGAGGATTAAAAGTAGCACGAAGATTCCTAAATATTGTTTAGTATTGGTTCAAGATGTCTTGCCTCCATCTTCTGACTTCCAATACCTTGGCTCAAGAATGCATAGCGTTTATCTCTATGATGGCCAAATTCTGCTTTAATTCCTCACACTCAAGGACCAAGGCCATGCGTTCTTCGTCCACTTTGATGCACATATGCACATATTTCTTAATGAATTTGACATGCACTTTAATATACTTAACCTTCTCAGCAATCTATGCATGCAATGCCTTGTCTTCCTCAAGCAAAGCTTTAGCCAGTTCTTCTTTCTCACGAGCCTCAACAATAAGGGGTGAATACAAGTTAGGCATCTTAAGTTCCCCTTGTATCACAATGCCTTCCATAAGAGCATCAAAATATACTTCTATGGCATGATGCACACCCTCGTTGTGAACATCTCGCTCTATAAGTGACAAGGCCACAAGGGTGATGGCATGAGCATTAAGGAGGTTCAGTGTTTCTGGTCCGATTAAACCTACGTCGTGCAAAAGCTAGTAACGTGTTGCACAAGCCTGCCCAATCTTAGAGGTCGCTACTCTCCCAATGAGGGTGGAAGGATTGCTAGGGATAATAGGGATGTTTGGAAAGATAGGCTATGAGCATCAGTAACAGATGACAAATTATAAAGCACAAAAGTTGAAGAAAAGTACTCATCATTCCAACTATCAAGCACATTAATATTAATCGTGTTAGTGTATTGTCAAGCCCATGTCAAAATAGTAGTTTAGTGAAGGTGTGTGTGTGTATGGGTAAGATTCAAGGCACACGAAGATGAACTCATGGCACATCAACTACACCTGAAGATTCACTATCAAAAAAGCAAAGCTCACATTGGTATGTCTCTCTAGGGTTTTTGAGAGCACATATATATACCTAATCTTCAACGAAATCATTAAGAAAATAACAGAGGAAAATCAATGTTAAAAATAAGCGTGTTCAAGCAAAGAAAATCTTTCATCTACTATCTTGTAAATCGTGTTTGCTGCACACAAGAAGGCTTGAATCACAAAACTCTCACTAAGTTATAATAATACGGTTGATTGAATAGCCTATTGATTGAGATATTAATATCTACTAGCAAGTAGCAAAAATTATTTATTTGATTATTGTATCTATTAGCCTATTAAGAAGCATCTGAAAGTGTAGAGAGTTACCTCTACAAACACTGAGTTTTTAACTATAGTAAAATCAGCCCATCAAGAGGCATGCACTGAACAAAGAAAATTATTTCTTGAACCATTTGAATCTATATTATGAGCCTTTGCTGGAGACACCGGAGGCATTTCGTTTAGCCCTTTCCGGAGACACCAAGAGTAGCCACCTAGGTTTGCCAAAGACACTAAACCGCAGGGTGTATAGGTTTTTCTGTTGGTTTAATTTTTCTTGTAGTATTGTTTTCTATTATTAATAAAATTAAACTACCCAATTAGGAGCTTTTGACAGTGGACGTAGGCCTATAGTGTCGAACCACTTTAAATTCTTTGTGCCATCTTGTGGTGTGAATTTTTTGTGGTGCTTATTTTATATGATCTGATTGTTTATTCAATATTGTGTTTATTACACCTATAGAAATAAACGAACAACAAAAAGAAGTATTAAAAATTGAATATCCTATTCACCCCCCTCTAGGATAGTTTAGGATAGGAATTTCAATTGGTATTAGAGCTAGTTGATCTTGTATGGGTGTAACAACCTAAGTAGATTCTTTAACCTATCCTTAAACACTCATGGCCTCCAAGGATGAAGTTTATGTCCCAAACCGTCCACCCCACTTTGATGGGTCAAAATACACCTATTAAAAAGCCCGTATCATAATTTATCTTAGGTCCATGGAAATTAGGGTCTGGACTTTAGTAGTAAATGGATAAAAATACCCAAGCACAAAACTGCAGCCGAGTGGGATGCAAATGAACATAAGGCAAATTCGCTAAACTATAAAGCCATAAATATCATAGTGTGTGCTTTAAGTTTAGAAGAATTTAGTAGAGTGTCTAGCCTTCACACAACTAAGGAGGTTTGGGATCTCCTTTAAGTTACTCATGGTGGGCATCGGGGAAAATGCGAGGGGAGGCTCGCACCTCTTCTAGGTTCCCTTTTTGTCTTCTGCACCCACTTTGCTGGCTATGGAAACTGTGGTGTCCATTTAATGTTTAATTTAGAAAAATGATAGTTCATTAGAGGGATGTTAAGGTTTGGTCACATGGCTGGCTAAAAGCCAAGCTTTTAGGGAGTCACTACCAACTCGGGTTTTCCGATGGAGTTGGACATCAGCTTCCTTTCTAGGAGAAAGGAAATCCAGACCCTAAGGTCTAGAGGGTTAACTTCTAATCTTGGTCTAGTTCTCCAAAAAGTAGGGTAAGTTACTTTGTTGTGGTTAGGGAAGGTGTTAGGCACCCCAACCACCCACCTTTTTAGGGTGGCTTCTTGTAGCATGTATGCTATTAAAGTGCTTGTTAAATGTAAAGTTATTGGTTTAGACCACTCCCATGGTGAGATCATTGCAGTTGCACCTAAGACCTAGTCTTAAGCTGCCTATATACCCGATCTTGTGTGGTTCGGGTGTTCCTAGGGGGTTTTTCAGGATCAAACTACATGTAGTTCTCAAGGTTTGTTGTGCGTGAAAATCTTGGTAGTCAAGTACATTTGATTGTGAGAGTGATTCGGGGTAGGTTCAGTTTAGATTGTTTGTATACGTACAGAGTACTCCGCACTATTACAAAATGTGATCAAGTTAGTGAAATGGGGGTTAGGACTATGTTGTATCAGTGTAAATATGTTTGAAGAACCTAATTGGGATATGGCCAAGTCTTAGGGTCTTTGAGTTGTAAACCATTGTGACATAACCCTAAGGTAGGGTGGAGACCATAAAAGGTCAGAAAATGTTGAAAGGTAGTGATTGGGTAGGGTGACTTGACCTGACCGTGCTGACATAGCAACCATAGCACTAGCGTTGTCTCCTAGATAAAGTTTGGGTAATGGATACACTTAGGATTTATAAGCGTATATTCAACCTTACTATGATTGTTTGGAAGCTAAAAGAGGCATTTACAATGATGGGTTCCCTAGATTATGTCTATGGAATGAAATGGTTCAAAAATAACTTAGAAATAATGATAAACAAAGATTAAGGAATGAAATTAAGCTGGAAACAAAAGACAGCTTTCATTTATCTTTCATAGGCTTAATGTCTGAATTTTACTCTGACACTTGAATTTTCAATGCCCAAATTTAATTTAGGATGAAATTCAGGCATTAGTTTTTGGAAGCCAACAACCGACATTGGGTTTCAGGTCCCTTGTATAGGTTCTAGAAGTGTGAAAAGTTATAGATGGGGGTGGGCCCCCTCTGTGGTCCATGGTCTTTGCCCTAGGCCCAAAACAAAAAGCCAAACATTTTTAAAAAAAAGTGATTTTGAACATAGGCTTGACACTAGAAATTCATCCCGATGCCTGAAATTCCTTTCAATGCCTGAATTAAACTTTAAGCATTAGGATGGAAATAGGGCCCACAGAGGTGCTGAGCATAGAGATGGATTCCAATGTATCATTTTCTTGTGTATAAGCTTTAGAGAAGGTTAGGGTTCACTGGGGTGGGTCCTAGATCACAACGCCTGAATTTCTCTAACACCAATATTTACTTTCAACGCCTGAATTTTAATAGGTTAAAATTCAAGTGTCAGGCCTGGACAGTCTGCACTTCGAAGGCCATATCTCTCTCCATAGAACTCCAATTTAAACATGGTCGGTTAATTCAGAAAGCTAAGAGAAAGATATTTCCAACCATATATAATAAGCCTATGTTTATTCTAACGCCTGAGTGTAAGAGAAAGATATTTCCAACCATATATAATAAGCCTATGTTTATTCTAATGCCTGAGTGTGAACTAACACCTAAATTTGCTGCTAGAACCTAAATTTTAATAAGTAAAAATTACGGCATCCAACTTGGACAGTCTGCACTCCAAAGGCTATATCTCTCTCCACAAAACTCTGATTCGAGCGTGGTCGATCAATTTGGAAAGCTGAGAGAAGAATCTTTCCAACCAGATTTTATAAGCCTATATTTATTCTAATTCTTGAATGTGAACTAACGTTTAACTTTTCTGCCAATGCCTGAATTTTAGCAGGCTAAAATTCAGGCATCTAGCTTGGATAGTCTACACTCCGAAGGCCATATATCTTTCCACAGAACTCTGATTTGAGCATGGTTAGTCGATTTAGAAAGCTGAGAAAAACATATTTCCAACTGTATATAATAATCATATGTTTATTCTAACTATTGAATGTGAACTAACGCCTGAATTTGCTATTAATGCTTGAATTTTAGTAGATTAAAATTCAGGTGTCCAGCTTGGACAGTCCACTCTCCGAAGGCCATATCACTCTCCATAGAACTCTAATTAGAGCGTGGTCAGTCAATTCAGAAAGATAAGAGAAAGATATCTCCAACCATATATAATAATTCTATATTTATTTTAACGCCTGATCATCATTTTCACGCCTAAAGTTCTGATGCCTGAATTTTAATTCACCTTAAGATTCAGGCGTTAGGCCTGGGCTAAAATCCAACAACCTTGCCTTGGCCATTTGGGCCCCTTACTAATGTTGAAAATTTCTAAAATTTTTTTATGGAGGTAGGTTACCATCTTAAGTATATTGTATACAAAAACTAGAACAAATTTTGATCTATAAAAATCATTAAAAAAAAATTCTGCACTACAGGCGGGTAAAGAAGGAACATAGAACCAGTTTTTAAGGTAGGTTTGGGGGGACTATTCTGAGGCCCAAACCTACTCTAAAATTCACCAAATTTTTATCATAGGTAGACCACCATCCCAAGATCTAACCATCAAAATTTGAGCCAATTTAACTTAGTATAAAAATCACAAAAAATTCTGAACTAGCCAAAGTTCAAAAATAACATGCAATGGAGACATTTTTGTCTCCATTATGTAACATGAATTCAAAGCAATCTATTAGGGCTTGGTCCTTGAGCTTTTCCTCTTCTTCTTCTTTTTTCCCTCTTTTTCTCTCTTATAAATTTTCTCCAACCCTTATGAGCATGAATTTGGGGCTATTTATAGCCAAAATATGGTTGAGGGGAGGGCTAATATTGAGTCTTGGGATTAAAATGATCAAGAATTAGGGCTTGTGTTTGTTCACATGGATTGGTGAGGTGAACTAATGAAATGGGGTTTGTCCACCTCACAGCCCCTTTGATTAGTTGAAAATAGTCAAGGGTGGGGATGCATTTTTTCTTATTTGACCAAGGGTAGGGATTGGTTTGTGCTAGTTCACATGGATTGATGAGATGAACCAATGGAAAAGGGGGGTGATGCTCACTCATCAAAATGTCCACCTTTGATTGGTTGAAGACAATCAAGGGCTATTGTGCATTTATGCTTGTTTGACCAAAGGTGGGGATTGGTTTGTGATAGTTCACATGGATTAATGAGATGGACCAATGAGAAAGGGGGGTGATGCTCACTCATCAAAATGGCCCCCTCCGATTGGTTGAAGACAATCAAGGGCTATTGTACATTATGTTAAATGGAGGGCTGCATGTGGGTTCTATGGACATTTGAAATTCAAATGCTTGATCTAAGGGTGGGTGATTGGGGTGCACATGAGAAGATTCTCATCCAAGGGCTTGTGGAATAACCCTTTAAGTGTGAATGCATTAAATGGGCATTAATGAGTGTTAATGAGCTAAAATCCAAAAGGGATGAGCTCATTAACCCTAAATGCATTAAAATTGCTCCCTTACCTATATGTCTCTATTTTATGCGTTATTGAACTCAGAAATGCATAAACTCAATGATTGTTTTTGAAGTCTCAGATGTTTCAGTCACAATGGGTCAATCAAAACCAAATTACAAAAAGGGTAGGGGTGAAATCAGGGGTTTATTAGCCCCAAAAGTTCTCAATAACTATTAGAGTGGAAAGATGGTCAAATTGGGATCTTCAGGTAAAAGGTGACTCTCAGCTTTTGTGATCTACAAGCTCTAACTACTCTAGATTTTGATATTCGAATAGGAAACTGGGCTCAAAACCCCTTTTCGGGTAAGTGAAGAAACCCTTAATGGAATGCTCACTGGGAAGCCTTATTTTGCTGCAGCAAACATGGTATGTGGATTATTGAAGCTTAAAGAATTTGGAGTCTACAAGAACTGATGGCTTATCCAACGGATTCCCAAGCAGTTGCCAAGGATTTTTTGAAGTAAGGTCACTTGATGACATACTATTCCTTAGCTTATTGGAAAATGGCAATATTGGGCTAGCAAGCATCCTCCATTATCTTGGCTTGGAGAAAATTGAGAAAATGGATCTGACCTAACTGAATTCTGAGTCTGAGGGAGTCTTCGAGGGCTTAACAAGTGTCAAATACAAACAAGTTGAGTCTTGTCCTGGCTTGGACAAATTGTGGTGAGTAGGCTTGTAGAAGTTTCCAAGGTAGTTGAGGGAGATGGGATTTTGAAGGTCTTAGAATTGTTGAAGGATGACCACTGATAGATTGAATTTCAGAGTTCTAATGCATTCCCGGGGTTCAGTTGAGTACAAGGCATTTAGCCTAAATGTGTAGCTCATTTTGAAGTAATTAGGGTAAACTGAGTGGATTGATTCTTTAAATGCTCTTTTCCATTAGGGATTTTTGCAAAGGCCTCATAAATCTAGAGAGATGGGCACTAACTTATCAAGATTTGGAGGTTCGGAGAACATTATGGACCCATATAGGTAAAATGCAGCCAAAACTGACTTCTTACCCTTTTAGGAAGATTTGAGATTTCATGGGGGTTTGAGACTTTGGATGTTTTTGTTTGGTAAAATAACTGATTAAAGATAAGGCCAAGATTGAAAGACAACTACT
The DNA here is from genome assembly GCA_025762735.1 of Platanus orientalis. NCBI lineage: Eukaryota > Viridiplantae > Streptophyta > Magnoliopsida > Proteales > Platanaceae > Platanus > Platanus orientalis. The sequence goes on along the minus strand of JAOXJP010239118.1, from coordinate 12,617 downwards.
AACCTTTCCAAATTCTGACAGATGAATCTTTGAGAGTTTTTTTAGCGTCATTTTTTGACCAGGGGTTTTCAAAGATTGAGAAATTGGTTGTTGCCAATTTTTTAAAAGATTTGTCCTATGATAATTTCCTTGAAAGTGGTGAAGATTGGAGTGTGCAGGACCTGACCTTACATAAATCAGGTGATTGAAGAAGTTTTAGGGGTCATTTGAGGGTTCAGAGGTAAATCTTGAAGGCAAAATGGCAAAATCATAATTTTTTTGTTTGTGGTGCTAAAATGGGTAAAAGTGACATCTCTTTGCCTGTGATTCTTTGCCATCGGATGACTTATGGAGGCTGAAGAATTTGTAAATAATGTATGAAAGACTGGGCAATGTGGGCATCACGAAAAGACTAGGTGGTTTACCCACCCCACTGCGGCGGGTTGTGCTTGGCCAATGTAGGTTAGCCAAGGCTTTGGTTTAAAGTTACCACCAACTCAGGTTTTACAAACAGGGTTGGGCGTTCACCTCTTTTTTAGGGAAAAGAAGGATTGCGGGCCTTACAGCCTTGGCTAAAGCCAAAGGTCTAAGGATTGACTCTCTAACTGGTCTGGTTTTTCAAAGATTTTGGCAAGCTATTTGATTGCAATTGGGGAAGGTGTTAGGCACCCCAATTACCCACCTTTTTAAGGCGGCTCCTCTAACCTAGCAATTTCCAAGTGCTAGTAAGCAAAAATGAATAGGTATGATTTTTTTTATTTTTATTGGTCTAGACAACCCCCGTGGCATGATCATTGCAATTGCACTTGACACATAGTCTACAACTACCTACCTACTTGATATTGTTCAGTGCTCCTAAGGTTTTGTCAGGATCAAACTACATATAGTTTTGGGGGTTTGTTGTGTGTACAAATCTCGGTAGTTAAGTACATCTAACTGTGAGAGTGATCAGGGTAGGTTTATCTTAGGGTGTTCATATACTTACAGAGTACTCCTTGCTACTAAAATACGTTAATGAAATGGGGTTAAGACTATGTTATACCAATGTGAGTATTTTAGGGACTTAATTAGGCTATGGTCAAGTCCCAAGGTCTTTGGGTTGTGAACCAATGTGACATGACCCTATGATAAAGTGGAGACTGTAAAAAGTTAAGAAGGGTTTAAAGGTAGTAATTGGGTTAGGTTACATAGTCAAACTGTATTAACATAGCAACCATGACACCAACATTGTCTCCAAGGTAAAACTCAGGTGTCAGACACTTAAATACTTGATATTGGGCCTAGTCTATGTACAAAGGCTAAACAAGGGTTCTAGAGGTTGGAACAAGAGTTTCCTATAGTTCTGGAAGTGTGGGGCTTCATCCCCACCTTCTGATTTATCAAAAGGGGTAAAATTAGAATTTTCCAATCAATATGCCTAATCTTTATGTATACACCTGATTTTTAAGTACTCTTGATCTTTCTCAGTGATGTGAGTTCAGGCGTACTATCCTAGATGGACCCTACTTAGTTGTTTCAGTAAAACCAGGAGTCTGTAAGTCTTTCTTTAAGGGTTTTCAAGGGTTTGTGGGTCTTTACATGCCATGAGGCATACAAGGATAGAAAAATAGGATTTTCAGGTTAGTATGCTTGATCTTAGGTTGTACACCTGATCTTTCACAAGAATGAAAGTTCAGGCATACTATCTTAAGTGGACCCCACTTGATTACTTTAGGAACACCGGGAACCTAGATGTTCTTCTAAAAATCTTTTAAGGGTTTGTAGGTCTTTTCAGACCATGGGACATACCAGGATAGAAAGATAAGGCTTTTAGGTTGGTACGCCTGATCTCAGGCTATACGCCTGAACTTTTGGTACACCTGATCTTTCATAGGAGTGAAAGTCCAGGCGTATGGTCCAATGAAGGGCCCACTGAGGTTTTGTTTTTTAAAGAATCAGAGGTTTGGGGTTTTACCATAAGGTTTTTAGGACCTGGGGACCCTTACGGGCCTCCCCGGTATGTATAGAGAGAGGGATCAAAAAAAGATGTTCAGGTTAGTACACTTGATATCAGACTGTACGCCTGACCTTTAAGGTACACCTGAATTTACATAGGTGTGCAAATTCAGGCGTACTACTCTAAATGGGCCCCACTAGTTGCTTCAATAGGATCCAAGGTCTAGGCCTTTTTCCCAAAAGGGTTAAAGAGCCTGAGGGTCTTTCTAGACCTACTGGATAAAAGGGGACAAAGAGGCAAGGCACTTGAGCTAGTACATCTGATATCAGACTATACGCTTGATATTCATGGTACGCCTGAATTTACATAAGAGTGCAAATTCAGGCATATTGGTTCTGGGCCTGAATCTAACAGCCCATTTTTCCTAGTTTTGGGTCATCAATAGAGGTCCATTAACCCTAGAATTTTTCAGAGGGTTGGATAAATGTCCCAAAGACCTCTCTGCAAAATCCTAAGCTCAATGGGTGGGTGTAAACCCCCCTATGAATTTTTGAATTGGTTGATTTCAAGACAAATATACACAAAACCTAGTGAAGTCCATGGGTTGTGGGACCCATTCTAGGGGCCATACCCATTGGGCTGAGCCCAAATTTCATAGAGAACATCTTTACAATATTACAATACTACTGTACAAAAGTTATAGTAAAATAGCAAGCAAACAGAGAGTTGTTTAGCAAACAAAATTCCAGTAAAACATTAAAATGAAAATAAAATGAAATAGAAAAATTTACTAAATCATACTAATTAGTTAACTAAAAAATAGAGGAATCAGGTCAAAATCATGAACACATAAACAATTAAAATTCGGATACCCTACTTGGCTCAAGTGGTGGAGTGCAGAATCACTCCAAAATAGTGAGCAAGTGGGGTCCACTTCGGGGATCAAATGAAATCCAATGGCTATGAAATTTTACAAAGAGGTAGGTCACTATATCAGTGACCTATTATGTAAATTTGAGCTTCTTAATGCCTCTATTGAGGGGGTTATGCTCTCTACAGTATTACTAGGTTAAAAAGAACAGCAAGGGAGAGACAAGCTTGTCTCCCCCATATCCCACCATTAGGGGCTTTTTAATGGGTCCAGGGATAGATCCACTACAGCATGGAGATCTAAAAATAAAAAAGGACACTGAACTGGGGGTGGGGCTTTCCCTTATTTCTTTCTTCTTTCTTTCTTTCCTTCTCTTACTCTCTTTTCTTTTCTCTTTCTTTGCTCTTCTCTCTTTTCTTTTCTTTCTCTTCCTCTCTTTTTTAGGTGAAAAATGGACTCTCTCCCCTCTCTTGGTCGAGCTAGGGGGTGTTTTATAGGTGGGAAGCAAAGATGGGGAGTCATGGTGATGGTGAATGAAATGTCTCTAATGTTATCCTAGAAGGGGTGAATAGGATATCTAATTTATTCTACCATTTCTTGCCAATGTTGGGATTGATTTTAATCTTCTTAAGTGAGTGTGTGCATCAAAGTGCTACTCAAGTATTTAAACAAATATGTAGCAAGCAATAAGAAATATGTACACAAGTAAAAGAGACAAGCAATCACACACTCAATCCATAACACAAGATTTATAGTGGTTCGACACTAAGGCTTACATCCACTCTTCTAAAGCTCACTATGAGCTAAGGTATATTTCATTTAGATTGTCACATACAACCTAGGTTAACATACAAACCCTCACTACTTGCGAGTGTCTCCAATGAGTGTGCACTACTTTCGGTGTCCCCGACAGAGGTTGTAAAGCTTCTAGTGTCTCCAATAGAAACAAAGCAAAGAATGATGAATGAATATGAAAATGAATAGAAAATATTACCACTAAGTTCATTGATGTTGTTGTTCTTACCACATGTAGAAGTGCTCCTTGTTGAGCTAGTTTGCCTTATACACCCACTTCTTCTTCAATCTATGGCACTAAAGATTCATAAGCTAGGCCAACCACAAAGGGGGTTCCTCTAGGGATAACACAAACCACACCTCTCAAGTAGATGTTAGCTAATATGAGCTAAGAGGGAACCAAGAGAGATTTCCTTGATGAACTTTCAAGCTTGGGCCTCAAGCAATGAAGGAATAAGGTTTCTCACCCTTGGAGGCTCTTTTTAGCAACGTAAATAACACTCTCTTGAATGCTTGAAGATTGTTTATCCTAATAGAAAACATTTCATTTTATAGAGGATAAAAAAGGTTCGTAATCCTAGGATTGAAATCTTTTCAAAAGGGTAAGAGAAGATGGTCATTCATTCAAAATGGAGAAAATGGCAGATTTACAAAATCCAGATCCGTGACCGATCATGGGGTTTGTGATCAATCATAGGTCATTTTCCCATAAACCTCGAAACATGGTTAAGGAGTGTCAAGTGGTGTGAGCCCCACATTAAGTCATAACCATGGTGTGATCAATCATGGGCTTTGTGACCGATCACGAGGCTGTTAGGACCCAGGTTGTGATCGATCATGGAGAAGGGGCCTAGTCCTCGAGAGGTCAAAAACTCTAAGTGTGATCGATCATGGGCTTTGTGATTGATCATGAGTCCTGTGTTCTATATTGTGATCGATCACACACAGTCAATTTTGTATGTACACTGTTGTATACATCTTAGGGAGTTTTATATCCATTTGGGATCAATTTGAGGCATTCAACCATGTTCATGGACATGACTAGGGTCATACTACATGATCCCTATGAAGCTACATGCATGCCTTTACCTTCTTGGAAGTTGTACTCCCGCTTGAGTCTTAGTCTTCAAGGCTTAACTTATTGGAGCTTCTTCCACACTTTCCCATGGATTTGACAAATGATGTCCTTACATCAAAATAGATTATTGCCAATAGGTAAAGAAGTGTCACACTTACCAGTCTTATGGCAACATCATCAAATCACAGCCTCTAAATTGCACAACCTAACTACTTTTTAGCCAATCTCCATGTGGGGAATCGACGTGGTAGAACCTATGCCTCAGAAGGCCATTAATAGACATTTGTACATCATTGTGGCTATTGACTACTTTACCAAATGGGTTGATGCCGTTATCTCTAGCAGTAGTCATAATGAAGAACACAGTCATATTCATACAGGGAGACATCATTTGTCGATATGGTATTCCTAACAAAATCATCACTAACAATACAGCCAGTTTTGTGGGAAAGGATCTTGAACTACTCTGTAAAAAGTTTAAGATTCACCACCATTAATCTTCTCCATACAGACCATAGATGAATGGAGTAGTAGAAGCAGACAACAAGAACCTTAAGAAGATCTTACAAAAGATGATTGTTAATCACTCCAACTGGCATGAAATGTTGCCTTATGCATTTATGGCCTACAAAACTTCAATCCGCACTTCAACAAGGGAAACCCCCTATTCATTGGTTTATGGCATAGAGGTGGTCTTGCCAATTGAAGTTGAAATTCCGAGTCTCCAAGTCCTAGCTGAGGCAAAGATTCTAGAGTCAGCATGAGCATAGGTTTGACATGATCAACTGAACCTTATTGATGAGAAGAGACTACAAGCAATGAGCAATGGGCAAGCCTATCAGAGGTGCATGGCCGTAGCATTCAACAAGCGGGTTAGACCCAGAGATGTTGAGGAAGGAGACTTAGTTCTCAAGAATGTCCTTCCACATGAGTAGGCACCACAAAATGACACCCTGAATCAAGTCAGTCAAGTCATGAGCACACATCTTTAAAGACCATCTTTTGACAAAGCAAGAACAAAGACCTCAAACATAGGCATGTAATCTTCCTCTTCCAAGGGAGACACATTCAATATCCAAAACTTGCAAACCTTTCATACCTTTCCCAAACTAGGCATGATAACATTAGTATATGAAAACATGGCCCTAATACTCGAAGAGTAATACAACAGGGCATCACTAATGTTCAAAGACCTTGAGGGGCCCAACTTTTCAAAACTAATGGAAGATTTCAAAAAATGAATTTTCAAAACCTCTTTCAAAAGTAAATGCCTAGGCTAGCCAATCCAAGCTTTAAATCTCAATCATCAATCAATCAACATTGTCAATCATTCAAAAGCATCGTCCATCTCACTAGGGAAGTCTTCTACACAACTGTCGATGACTCTAGGATCAAGGAGCAACCAAAAATAAATCCAGATGAAGCATCATGTCTAGCAAAGTGTCATTCATGGCCAAGCAAAGCTGGAGATGATACATCATCTCCCCAAGAAAAGAGGAGTTGATACGTCATCTCTCATCAATTGTGATTGGAGATAACCCGTCACCTCCCAATAAAATAAATCAAGATGAAGCATCATCTCTAGTAAATTTCCATTCACGGCCTAACAAAATTTCCATTCACGACCTTCTAAATTTTCATTCACAGCCCAACAAATTTTCCATTCATAGCCCTCCAAATTACCATTCATGATCCAGAAAATTTTCCATTCACGGCCTAGCAAATTGTCATTCACGACCATCTAAATTGCCATTCACGGCCCAACAAATTGTCATTCACAGCCAAGCAAAGCTGGAGATAATACATCATCTCCCTAAGAAAAGAGGAGACGATGCGACATCTCCCATCAACTGTGATTAGAGATGACATGTCACTTCCCAGTAAAAATCAAAATGAAGCATCATCTCCAGTAAACTGTCATTCACGACCAAGCAAAACTAGAGATGATACATTATCTCTCAAAATGTCAAACAATGTTTCATCCCATACCAATCTTAAAACAAAAATGGATGTGTCACCAGTTAGCAAGTGAAACTTGGGACGAGGCCCTAAGCAGTGAAAATGGGGGCATGAGCCCCAAGTAAATGAAATTTGGGCCTCCGCCCATTAAGAAACTTGGGCCTTGGCCCCTCAGCAAAGAATTGTGGGTCGCCACCCCTTAAGGAAAATGGGCCTTGGCCCCTCAGCAAAGGATTATGGGTCGTTGCCCCTTACGGAACTTGGTCCTTGGTTTCTCAGCAAAGAATTTTGGGGCCTCCACCCCTCAACAAAGAATTATGAGCCGCCTCCCCTTAAGAAAATTGGGCCTCGGCCCCTCAGCAAAGAAATGTGGGCTGCCACCCCTTAAGGAACTTGGGCCTTAGCTCTTCAACAAAGAATTGTGGGCCATTGCCACTTAAGGAAAATGGGCCTTGGCCCCTCAGCAAAGAATTGTGGGTCATTGCCCCTTAAGGAACTTGGGCCTTAGACCCTTAACAAAGAATTATAGGTCGTCGCCCCTTAAGGAACTTGGGCCTCGGCCACTCAGCAAAGCAAATTTGGGCCTCCGCCCATTAAGGAATTAGGGCTCGTCCCCTTAACAATGAAATTGGGTAAAGGTCCCTTCAGAGTAGCGTCGATCATCAAGGATCCCTATAATTTTGAAGTAAGCCTTATAAATCTCCCAGCATGAACCAACAAGTAAATGAAACCCTGAAGTTCACTCTGTCAGCAAAGCAATTCGGTGATAAGTCACCACCACATCGAAGTCCATCCTTATGGCAATGTATTGATAAAAAATAAGGCATCGATCATTTTCAACCTTGAGACTAGGCCACATAAAGGTTCAGTGAGGACTCTTTCTCACAAGAAATGCCAAATTTCAACATCACAAATTGCCTATCGGGCATAGGCAAATGTCGATAATTATTCCATTGCCTACATAACATGACAAAACATGAATATATAACACCAATCTTTAAAAGGATTTTCATGACTTTAGAAGTTAAGCCCAAAAACTTCTTGATATGCTCTACTTAGGCCACCACAGGTTTGATGAGGGACTCTAGGTTGCCTCACCAAAAATAGCTGAAATCGTTGAAATGGCAGATTGTCTTCTGGGAACAGGCAAGTGTCAACATCATTCCATAGTCTATATATCATGACAACCACCTTTGGAAATTGGTTGAAACAAGTATATAGCATTGATCCTTCGTGATCTCCATGGCTTTCAGAATAAGCCAAAAAACTTTCTGACATACCCTAATCAGGCCATTACAGGTTCAGTGAGGGACTCTAGGTTACCTCACAAGAAATGGCTGAAACCGCTAACATAACAGACTGTCTACCTCAGTATAGAAAAATGTTGACATCATTTTATAGCTTATATACCATGACAATCATCTTTGGAAATTGATTGAAACAGATATATAGCATTGGTTCCTCAAAATCTTCATGGATTTCAGAGAAAGCCTAAAAACCTCTTGACATACCTCATGCAAGCTGCGTAGGTTCGCTAAGTCATGCTAGTCCTCAACTATGTAGAAAGGCCTTCACAAATAAACCGCCTATCTAGGGTGTAGGTAGGCATCATCACTTCATAGCCTGTGTATTATGCCAACCATGTTTGCAAATTGAATGATTGAAATAGATACGTAGCACCGATCTCTTGAGATCCCGTGGCTATAAAAACAAGCCCGAAACGTTTCCTAAAATCCCTATTGATAATCCCTAATACAAGAACAAATTGTCACCTAGAATCTTGATTATTAAGACATAGTTGAATACTGCACTTCAATTCATAGCCTATGTATTATCTTAGCACTAATATCGTTAGGGAGTTATGCATAATACAAAGCATTAGGTTCCTTGTTATCACAACCCCCACAACTTTCAAAGAGAGCACAACAACATCTCCAGTCTCGATAGGTCCTCTACCTACACTTCGCCAAAGACGGGGCAACTGTAGGGTATGACCCACTTGTGATGTTTATTTAAAAGGATGTAAATATGCATCACAATTCAATCCATAAAGTCTATGTAATTTCTAAGGCCATAGCCGGATTGCTATCATGCTTGAAGAATCCTCATCGCAGCAAACAGGGTATTTATGAGAAAAACCCACCACTGCTTGCTGGGAAAGAGCGCATAATATTTCTCTAAAATCCAAACCAAACCACCCTTTCAGTTCAAATTTTGGCACAGCCCAATCCATACTTTTGAATGGCTTACCTACATCAGTCACTTCAGTTAGTACTTTATTTGCCGTATGATTTACTAAAGAAGCTAGCTATAGTGTTTCTTCTATCTATAGTCTAAACAACTATCAAGCTTGAGTAGTACTTCAATAACACGGATTGCTTGTGAGAAAAACCCTTCTATAGCTTCTCGAAAAAGAGTGTAACAACATTTCTCTATAAGTTTTGATGGTCACCTCTCAACAGACCGATCTGTTAGCACTAACCTTGGTGACACTTGCTTATTGGGACATAAGCATTGTGTTACATTCACCTTCAAATGTTGTGTTATACCTACTTTAGCAAAGATTAGGTTGCTATCACCTAGGCAAGTCACAACACCCGATCCTATAGGATCTTGCCCTGGCTTTCGAAGAGTCATATAAATTTTCCCTTGCACATCCCCCCACCTTGGTAATGTTTAAGTGGGGTGAAAATATTGTCATGGATCAATCCATAGCCTATGTATCCATCACTTTATGGATGCATAACACTGACCTTCTAAGGTCTCATAGCTTTTCTAAAGAGAGCTTCCAAAATCTCTCTATGAGTCCCATAAAATATAACATTCGCCTAAGTAGGACAAAGGCAATGTTGTAGATTGATTTGGCTATATATCATAGCCGATGTAAAGCCACATGTGTCTTCGGAAGTGATATTTAGTGCATCTATACCATGATTGATGTAAAACCGAATAGAGTTCAATCATGAATACATAAATTTTCCATAGCTTTTCCAAGGAGAGCTTCACTAACATCCCTCGTTGAGTCCCATTAAAACTCTTAAAGATAGTCACAAAAAGATGTCCGAGCAATCAACTTCATAAATGAATTAATGATCAATCAATATAACAAATGCAAAACATGCTAACATGCAAATCTTGTAAGAAACTTCAAACAACTCATACCAGTTAAATCACTGAGCTTGCCAGAAGCAAATACATGTGCATAAGTTATCTAAATGGTTAGTGTGTTTATAGCTTTTGCATGATCGATTTTTTGCAATGTTTTTTACAATGTTTTCAAGCAATTGTGCTCGATGTTGATGACTTATATGTCTCCCGATGCAGCACATATGCTAATAGTAACACCCAAGAAGCCAAAGAAAATGTCAATTGCTAGCGTATAACTCATGGATAGCCTATGTTTTCAAAACAAAGAAAGTCCTCCATCGGTGAAGACCCACTTTCAAAAATTGGATTGAAGGAATTTACCAAACACCGAAAGAGTGTACCTTCAACCCCAGAAGGTATGTCAAATGAAAACCCATTTCAAAACCTTGATCTAAAGTCAAAGACAAATTCAGCCCATCACTGTTTTCAAGCCAAAACATTTCTACATTTTAAAAACTATCCACCCAATATCCATGAGTTACATATAAGGAAAAAACATAGTCTCTCCCAAGTCAAAATTAGGGTACTTCTTTTATATATGCGTCAAAGCCACATATATCAAAGAGCGGCATCTATCAACACCCAAATTTTGACTCGAGTCATATAATAGCATAAGGACAACATAACAGCATTTAGGCGTCAAGACTGTAAGCACCCTTGGCTTAAAAAGAGCTACCCTGGACTCTAGGAGGTTAGTTATTCCTATAAAGGTCCTCCTGGATACTCTAGTCATCAATGAACCAGTCAAAGCATCCTATTATAGCCCAAAATGCACCATTTAAGGAAAAACCCTAATCTCTCATAAAAGCATCAATAAAACTTTAAGGGTCCACATTTTATAACCCCATCCATGTCATCAGCAAGTTTTCTACCTCTTGTAAGCCTTTCTCCAGCAAAGCATTATAGATAAAAAAAAAACTATTTTACCCTTTTACCTTCAAAAGCACAATACTCAACATCTACATCCAGATCACTAAATTTCTCCTGCCTATATAAGCCTTCTTGTCAAGAAGTATCACAGGCGAAGAATTCTTATTTTCACTTTTTTCAATCTTTGGGCAAAAAATTACCATTTTACCCATTTCACCTCAGAACATTTACCCTCGGACCCTTAAAGGATCCCTGAAGCCTCTCCCGTTGTCCGAAATGTATAATTTTAGATCCTATACATCCCTGAGTCTCCTTGCTCTAAGAAGCTCATCATAGATCAGACATTGCTCGAAACTGGTAACAGCCAATTTCTCAATATATGATAACCCTAACTAAGAAATGACCCTTACAAAAGCCCTCAGAAATTCATCTGATCTCCAAATCCAGAAAGGTCAGTAACCATATCTTTGCCCTATCCTTAGCTTCAAATCTCTAGGTATGAGAAGAGAATTTTGAAGTCTCGAACCTCTGTGAAACCTCAAATCTCCCTCTAGAGGTCAAAAGACTATTTTGCCACATTTCAATATTTTAGAGCCAGAATATTCTTTAAAGCTCCAAATTAGGATTAGTCGATGTCCATTTCTCTAGAATCGTGAGGCCTTCAAAAATCTAAGGAGTAGGAACTTTCATGAAACTTATCAGCCAAGGTAGGAGACCCAGCTACTCTTACGTCAAGTCCATGGCTATGAAGATCTAAAAATTAAAAGGTAGTGTGGAGACTACACTTTTGGATAATGGGATCTTTTTTTTTTAAATTTAGCTACAACAAGGATAAACTGGCAGTGCTGAAAGGGGGGCCTTGGAATTTTGGTAAGGTTCTGATGATCGTTAGGAGCTGGGATCCGTCGCTTGAATTAAAGAAAGCTTTCCTTGATAGAATTCTGATATGGATTACTTTACCACATCTTCCGTTTCAATTCTGGTCATCTAAGGCACTAGGGATTATTGGTAGTGTGCTAGGGAAGCCAATCTGCACTGACAAATTTACCAAAAATAAAGAGCGACTCTCATTTGCTCAAATTTGCGTGGAGGTGGATGCGAATGTGCCCTTGAAAGATACTGTTAAAATTGTATGTGAAGATGACAATATTTTGGAGCAAAAAATTCATTACGAATGGAAGCCACAGCGTTGCGATGTGTGCAACTGTTTTGGTCACAGCAATGTGAAGTGTCTAAAGGCTCTAAAAAAATAGGTGTGGAGAATAAAGGAGAATCAACAAGATGTTGGTGATGATGAGGAACTCGTTGTTGAAGGTGTTGTGCATAATGAGGAAATCGTTGTTGAAGGTGTTGTGCACGATGGGGGAGCTCTTAGCAAGAGTGCTCAACAAGGAGATCCTTCAATGTAGAATCGGTTCCATGCTATTTTCGATCTTGAGGATATGGAGGACCTTGGGTTAAATAATTTTTCTGCTGGTGTTAATGATGTTGTTGTTGTGGCTGATGCTGAGAGGAGATCGCCAATAGAAAACAACACCCAACAGGAGGTTGGGACCTCGGATGCTATTGCTAGTGGCCTGATGGAGGGTGAGGAGGGACGTAGTTTATTGGATGGGCAGGGTGGTACTGTTGTTCAACCTATTGTACAGCAGACAATTCGGCCTAATCAGAACACTAAAGGCTTGGGACCAAGGTCTGTAAAGGCAAAGAAAATTTAACTAATGGTTTAGTGTTGAAAAGGCTAGACAAGCCGGAGGGTGCTGCTTTCAAAACAGGTTTTCAATGATTAACATCTGTGCATGGAATGTTCGGTGCTTTAATAAGCCTGTAAAGCAGCGTGAAGTAAAAGGGTTGATGAAAAAGCATAATCTTGGTATTTGCATCATTTTGGAGACAAAAGTGAAGATAAAGAAAGCTAAAAATATTATGAGGAGATGTTTTCGTGATTGGAGCTTGATTGACAGTTATGATGAACAAGAGAA
>JAOXJP010239107.1:0-23448 GCA_025762735.1 Platanus orientalis | reverse complement strand
TGGTGATCATGGGAAAACATATTTAGATATGTGATTGATCAATGAACTTTACTAATTTCTATGTTCAAGAACGGTAAACTTCTTTCAGTAAAGACCTTGAAACTATCAAATTAGAAAAATTGATAGCTCCCTTCAAAAGTTTGAAACTGCTATTATGGTCACTACCAAGAAGAAGGTCATTGACCTCAAGGTAGAGGAACCTTCTAGATCCATAGAGGATTTCAATGAAGACTTGGCTTTATTGGCTAAGAAGATCAAAAAGTTATTTTGAAAAAATGCAAGGGATTACTCCAAGAATAAGCAAGTGAGAAGATCATTCCCTAACTTTAGGAAGAAGAAGGAATTCTCCAAGGAACCTCCCATTTGCTATGAGTGCAAAGGGATATGTCATATTACCGAGGACTGTGGCAATATGGAAAACAAGTTTAAGCCAAAGGGTAAAGTCATGGTTGCAACTTGGGATGATGACTCTGAAGTGTTGAAAAACGAATCTCAACGTAATGAGGAAGGGGCATCACAAGAGATCAAAGCCTTTATGACTTTCAACACTCCTAGGAGTTCACTCTTAAACACTAGTGACTCTAGTAGTGAGAAATAAGGAGATGATAGAAAAGATGAGACCTATGATGCACAAGAGGCCTTCAATAACCTCTGTATTCAAAGTGTTGAGTTGGAAAATAAGAACAAACAACTCAAGAGGTGAATCAAGGAATTGATAGAGAAGTCAAAATCCTTGGAAAACACCATCTCAATCCTACAACAAGAGTCTTCTATAGAAAGTGGAAAAGAAAAAGATCTTTACAAAAAAAATATTTTGTCCTATATGCAAAGAAATAAATTAATCTAAAAATAGTAGAATTAGAAAAAGAAGCTTAGTGAAGCCAAAGTGTTTTTAAGTCTAGAAGAAAAAGATAATAGGAAGAATAAGAAGAAAAGACTTTTTGAGGACAATCAAAAATTGTATAACAAGATTCTTGAGCTAAAGGAGAAGCTCAAAACTGTAGAAAAAGAAAATGATGAAACCATTAGTGATGAATCACTCATCCAAGACTTGGAAGACGAAATCAAGACCTTGAATAAGAGGAACAATGCTCTAAACATAACTTGTGCACAACTCATAAGAAAATCCCTTAATTACCTCAAGAAAATCAAGGAGCTTGAGGAGGACAAAAGGAAGTCATTGTCCATGGTTTCTCAAAGATATGAACATCTTGAAAAGATGGTCACCACGGGATAGGATAATGGGGACATGATGGAACTTAGATTTAATTATGAAGTCAATGCATCTTCCTCCACTCAAAGGCTCAACAATGCCTTTATTAAAGCTACAAGAAAGACTCAATCACCTCCACAAACTTCTTACAAGGGAAATGAGAAAGTGGATTCCCAAAGACCTTACACTTGCATGTGCATTTTAGCATTCTTACTCTGTTTTGATTCATTCTTATCTATTATTGTGTTTCCTTTGGCCTCTTTACTTTGCCTTATATTTTGTATATCTTCTTGTTAAACCCGTCAAGCTCATTTAAATTGACACCATTTTTTAAATTGAGATTTGAGTTATGATACTACATGAGTCGCATGAGATACGGAGGATGATAAATAGTTGAGCTTCTAGGCCTTGATGTTGTTTATGTTTTAGTAGTTTTAGTTTTGGACTTGAGATGTATATTGATACTATGTGGGGATTATTTGCATGTAAAATCCTTTATAGTTGAAGACTTGGAGATTCATGTAGATGGTTGGCTTTAGAGATAACTTTATTTATTTAGTAGATATGTGGATGTTTCACTTAGCTTAGATGTGGATGAATGATTTACGTTCTGCCTTATGATTTGTATTGTAGACTAAATTATATATTCCACTACAATTTGGTAAAGTAAATGTTATTTATTAAATAATATGTTATTATATTAGAACATGAATAGTTAGGATGATGCGTAATTATTATTCCGTTGTGATGTGTTTTGATATATAATAGAAATAAAATGATTAAAAAAGAAAAGTGAAAATTTCATAAGGGATTTACAAATTAGAGACACGTGTCATATTCCAAAAACAGGATCTCCTCATCATGAAATACGAGTCTCCTCGTCATGAAATATGAGTTTGGGGTGTATCATCCAATGTCACCATCTGGATTCAGGTCATGAATATGGGTCTCAGATTTGGGTTGTAATAGCAGGAATTTTCTATAAGGTGGGGTTAGACCATGGTTGGCATGGTGTACTTCCCAAACAACCTGGTGTGGCTAACAAAATCAGAGGCATTGTGTGGTAAAAATGGATTGGTCTACGCCCCAGGTTTTGCAAGATATTTTGTGCCCCTACTAAATAAATAAAAAGCTAAGGTTTGGTCAGGACGAACAAAAGGTCAATGAATTATGTACCAATCTAAGGGTTTCTGTTTTTGTTGGTAACTTTGACGCTCCCAATAAATCCACCATTCTGCCCCTCCATTTTTTATATTTTTGCATCTGGCAACGAGCGGCGAACAACGGAGGAGGGATTCTAAAAAAAAACCCTGGTCTCAAAGCTTTAATGGCGGCGAGAAATGGTCTTCTGAAGCCCCTAAGAGTGAACGTACAAGCACGACGAAATGCTACTCCGTTTGTCTTCTCCTTCAATCTCCTCCGACGTCATTTATCTGACGAAGTCAGAGGTTCCTTCCTCGACAAATCAGAGGTCGCCGATCGCATTATCAGCGTCGTTAAGAACTTTCAGAAAGTCGATCCTTCCAAGGTATCCTATTCTTGATTCTGATAGAGGATTTCCCATAGCTGTCGTTGCATGTCAACATATGTGCTAGTTATTTGTTTCGAGATGGAAAATTAGGGTTTTTGGTTGGGTTTCGGTGGGAGGAATCACTCCGTTTAGGTCCTCTACAGGTAGAAGTACATTTCTGTTTTAGGTTTTAAAGAAATGGAAAGGATAAACCTGAAATGCAACGTTTTTTTAAGTGTGAAACGTACCAGATAATAAAGACAAAAAGAAAGGAAAAAATAGAAGAAAGAGGTGAGAACAAGAGGAGGAGTTTGAGGGAACTCTGACGTCCTGATAAGGCCATTTCACAGTTTAAATTTAATTTCGGTGCCATCTCATTACGTTCACGATAAACGTTCATCATGAATAAATACATTCAGACTCCTTTAACTGAGTCGACACCCTCAACAACCTTTTTACTAAAAAGAGGCTTCGCAACACAAAACTCTTAACAATTTAAATAAATCCCTCAACAGACTCCACTACATGCGAAACAACCTCAATCCTAAATCTTTAACCCTCAACAAATTTCTATTAATCCTAACTAAAGGAGATCCTCTCAATCACTTTACAGGCACGTTACATTCCCATCCCCTTCAAAGAACCTTTTCCTTTAAGGTTTGGATCTGGGTATTGGAAGCTCCTCCACATTCAGATTGAGATCCATTTGAGAGAGCAACATCTTCCAGATCATCTCCTAGAGAATTCTTCATTGCCTTTGAAGTAGCTGGTCATGAGTTTTTGATGTAGACTCGAGGGAGATCAATGGTAGGAAAGCCAGGCTTTGATACCAATTGAAACGTACTTAGATAATAAAGATAAAAAAGAAAGGAAAAAAAAAAAGAGGTGAGAAAAAGAGGAGTTCGTTCGAGGAAACTCTGACCTCCTGATAAAGCCACTTCGAGGGGGTTCACTTCCTGATAAACTTTTCACCACTTAAGATCAATTTCGATGCCTTCTCATTACGTTTATGATAAATAAATACATTCAGACTCCTTAACTGAGTCAATACCCTCAACAACTTTTTTGATTAAAAAGGACATTTGGCAACACAATACTCTTAACAATTTAAATAAATCCCTCAACAGACTCCACTACATGCAAAACAACCTCAACCCTAAATCTTTGACCCTTTACGAATTCCTAATAATCCTAAGAGAGATCCTCTTAACCGCTCTGCAGACACGTCATATGGTGAAACTAAAAATTTTAGAATGATAGGTTTAAAATGTACAAAATATCTTATCTGATGATCGATGGGCCATGTATTGGTCAACTGACGTTAGTTGTGAGTTCATTTCGACTCTTTTTTTTTCATGGAATGCCATTGTTTTCTTGATTTGATTGAGTGGAGTTATCTACTAGACTCTTTTTTTTTCCTGGTAGGTCGCTTTCTTAAATATTTGAACACAAACCATTGTTACATTCGTACTGGATAAGATGTTTTGTTTACATCTAATATCTAATGTTTCTTGGTCAAAAGGATTTGTGTTACCAATGTAATTGTTGTAAGCTCATGAAGGTCCATGCCCTCTTTTGCGATTCTACCAAAGAATAAGTTGATTTTAAGGCTTGGGGAGATTTCTCTTTGAGAATATGTGGTATGCATTGCTGGAAACATAGGGTTGCTGAAAATTATTTGTAACAGAAAATTACAAACACATAAACAAATTAGAACAGTTGAAGAAAAGAAGAATCTGTAAACTTATCAATTTATGCAAGTGGTGGACTAAAGTATGCTCGGTTTATGCAAGTGGTGGACTGAGGCATGCAAATGCACTGTCCTTGAATTTGAATTTACCCTTATTTTTTATCAATTCCTTAATGCTTGAGATGTTGATGGTATCAGACTCCAGGATTCAACACTCTTTCTCCAAAAGTAACACGGTCCCTTGAAGGCTCTCTTGAACTTAGGTACATCCCCAACTCAGTCATATATGAAAATATAAGAACACTTAATATAGATCAAAATATCAGGATCAGATAGGGTCGATTCCAATCTGATCCACGTCTGGATCGGTTGATCCAAAGTTAAAGGATAAAAAAAACAAAATCTGGCTCGGATCGACTAATCCCGATCCATATTGCCCGATCCGAAGTCGATCTGTCCGATCCTATGCCGATACACCTTACCGATCCCGAGCAAATCTGTCAATCTGGCCCAATCCACTGCTAAGGCCGATCTGACCCAAGATCCGGGTTCGGGGCCGGCCGATCCCGATCCGATCCATGGTCGGATCTGCAAATCCGGCCGATCCATGACACTTAAGCAAGAAGAAGATGTAGTATTGTAATATTATTATCTCATAGCCAAAACGTCCCCTACTAATGTATATATTGTAGAGGAAAACTTCAGAGAATAAGAAATGTGAATAGGAGACAGAGCTTTAATGTTTTGGCTCATTCCAATCACACTACAAATAGTCATAAGGCTTAAGACTTAAGCAACCAAAGAAATAAAAATAAAAGAAATAGAGAAAGGTAGACAAACCTCAATCACTTGTCTTAGAAATGATAAAATAATAAATTAAAGAATCTTTTGCAACATCTCTCTATCCTAACATCTCTTAAAGAGATGCGGGAGACAAGACTTAAGTCATAGATATTTCCAATGATAAGTCTCCCACTGAACAAATCTCTTGAAGAATTATATATTAAATAATTTAAAATAAAATTTGAATCACTTTATTATATAAAATATAACATGCATATGATTGCACATTGCCAGGTGTATTTGTCTAACTTGAGATGATTTCAAAGAGTATTTTCCTTGTCCTTTGGATGGCTGGATCGATTCAGCATATACAGGTATCAAGTAGTAAAGGAGGATGCAGAATGAGGAAATAAAAAAAAAATTGTGAGATTAGGGAATAGATTTTAGATTGAACTGAAATTTAAGCAACTAATGATATAAACAGCAGAAGATAAACCAGAATTTGATGTCAAATAAATTAGCAATGACGTTCCTCTTAATTGGAAAGATAGAACTTTATGAGAAATTGTTTAGCTGAAAACTTAAGATAGAAATAAAGTTACTCGTGTGCAGCTGTGTGTCTGAATTGAATAGGATTTCTGTAAGAAAAAAACAAATAAACAAAAGATTTTTTTAAGAAGAGAAATTTTTGCAACTCCTAGCCATGGGGTAGTAGTAGATTGAGTATATGCATTAGATAGAAATAGGGTGTCTGGATGGTATTCTTATGCAGAGTTTATCAAATCAACTTTGAAGATATAAATTAAGGATTGATGAATGACAAAATCCAACTAATACTATAATAGAAATAAAAAAAGGAGGGTAAGGAGACGATAGAACTTATGGAATCAGCTCTATTGGATGGTCTTGGTACTATCATGTAGAGGTTTTGCAGTAAATTGCAAGGTTAAAGGAATTAGTACCCTAGCTTGGAATCATACAAGAAACAGTAGCTCAAAGCGCACACACACACATAGAGGGTCAACCTAAAACAAAAGACAGTTGAAACCAAGGGTAAAGAAGGGAAAGCACCTGGACCGGATGGATTTTCCTTGTCTTTCTTTAAAGCTGCATAGGATGTGGTGGGAACGGATGTTGTTACAGCTGTTAAGCACTTCTCTACTGGACAGCTATTAAAGGAGGTGAACTCAACTTTCATTTCTTTAATTCCCAAAAAGCTAGAGGCTTCTACCTTTAGTGATTATAAGCCTATTACACTATGCAATTTGATTTATAAATTCATTACAAAAATTATCGCAAGCGAACTAAAGAAAGTGATGAATGTTTTGGTGCGGCCTAACCAAACTGCTTTTATAAAAGGCCGATCTATTGTGGAAAATATCCTTCTGTCTTGAGGTGCTTAGAGGGTTTGAAAGAAAGCATCATACGATTCCGTGTCTTGGGATTTTATGAGAGAAGTGTTAGAAAAAATGGGGTTCCCCACTAAATTTGTTGGATGGGTGATGGACTGCATATCATGTCCCAAATTTTTCATTTTAATTAATGGTAGTCCAAAAGGGTTTTTCCAAAGCACACGTGGCTTGGGACAAGGCGATCCTATCTCTCCTTACCTCTTTTGCTTGGCAATAAAGATTTTCTTCAATTCTTGAAAAAGAAGTCAATACGGGTAACATTTCTCTTATTCCCAAATGTAAAGGCATTCGACTTTCTCACTTTATATTTGCAGATGACCTAATGATTTTTTCCAAGGTTGATGTCACCTCCTTAGAAACAATTAATAGAGTTCTTGAAATGTTCTCGAACATCTCAGGACTTTATGTTAATAGGGAGAAATCAACCTTAATTTTTGTAGGTATTTCTGATGAGCTGAAAGAACTCTTGGCTATAACAGGGTTTTCCAAAGGGCATCCGTCTATGAAATATCTTGGAGTGCCTTTAATTGCTGGCAAATTGTCTTATCATGATTGTGAGCTAATTATGGGGAAAAAATGATTTGATGACTGGAAAACAAGATCTCTATCTTATGTGGGCAAACTGGTTCTTATCAGGGTCGTGTTACAAGGTTGTTATCTTTATTGGTCTACAATTTCCGGCCTTCCTAGAAAAGTTATAGAAGAAATTGAGTCTTTGTTTGCCAAGTTTTATGGGCTGGGCCTAACTTATCCTAGAAGATGCATGCAACAAGCTGGGAAAAGGTTTGTAAACCATACAGGGAGGGTGGGCTAACCATCAAGAGAGTCAAGGAGATGAATGGTATGGGCATAATAAAACATCTATGGTTGTTGGTTTCTAACAAGGAAAGTTTATGGGTTAAATGGGTTAACACAAAATATCTTAAGCAAGACACCATTTAGATAGTTAAACAACCAGTGAATTATTCGTGGGTTTGGAGGAAAATCTTGAAGATCAGGAACATTGTTGAACCTCATGTGCATACTTTGATTGGAAATGGGAATAATACTAAATTATAGCTTGATGAGTGGCACATTGAGGGAGGACTTGGAGAGCTATTTCACAAAGGCTGGCCATTCAAAGCAGGCTCTGTAAACTGAAAATTATTCATACTTCTCGATGTTGTTTTTGCTAGAACAGTATGGAGGACTTGGATCGTCTTCTTTGAATGTGAATTCAACAGAGCAACTTGGAACTCGATCTTGAGGAAAATTTATTCAAGATACAGAAGGCCTAGGCCATTGTCTATGGAGTGTGCATGGATTAAGAACACCTACAAGGGGAAGTCAGTGGTGGCTGTTATTGGAAAGATCTCTTTTAACGCATGTCTCTACAAAATTTGGAAAGAAAGGAATCAACGCACATTCTCTTCTAGGAGTTTAAGAATGGATACGATTGTAGAAAATATTATCTTTGATGTACAAATACGGATTCAGGGTCTTAAGGCTGATCAAGATGATGGATCATTGTTTCATCATATTGCATCCGATTGAGACTTGGATTTGAGCGGTACCACCAAGCTTCCCAAGCTTTGCATGTGGGAAAGACCAACACATAAATGGGCACTATCCTATGATGGATCGCTTACACCAAAAGGGGTGGGCTATGGAGGGCTCATTAGAGACCACTTGGGTGTTCCTCTAGTTGCTTTTGTTGAAGAAATAGGGAAAAATAATATCCTATGGCTAGAAATTTATGCCCTATATAGAGGCCTTCTTCTAGCTATTAACAAAGGCCGTCTCCATGTTTGGATCTTCTTAGATTCGAAGATTGCTGTTGATATGCTAAATAGAGATGTGCATTGCCCTTGGCAGGTTCTTTGCCTAGCATACAAAATATGGAAATTCAGGACAAGGTTTGAAGTATTCGAAATCCATCATGTTTGGAGACAAGCAAATCAACCTACGGATTTTCTTGCTTCTTGGGTTACTAGTCATCACGAGCATATCATCTACCCAAATGATTTTCCTTTACTGCTTAAAGATGCAATCTTTAGAGATGTCACTCAATGTATACATACACTAGGATGTAATCTTTTTCGTTATTAATACAATTATTACTTATCTAAAAAAAGACAGCTGAAACAAATTCAAAATTATCCCTCCCCTAATAGGATCAACCCACATCCCATGGAAAACCAATACTCCTTGAAATCCTGTGTAAGGGAAACTGCTGCAGCTTGAAATCAATGAAAAAGAGAAGAAGATGAAGAAAAATGTTTTGTGGGAGAGATGCAACCACCCCAAACCGTTTTATATAGAGAATTTCACATCGTGTGGAAATTTTTTCTTCAAGTCATTGTTCAAAAACGTTAGATAATCCCCTTGTTGTTGGGTTCGGCTTTTGTTCGTTTTCTTCTTTTGTTGTTTTTTGTCACCTTTGTGGTGAATGCTTTGTTTCTTCTATTTTCTTTTGAATAAAATCTGATTTTACCTCTTGAAAAAAAGTTAGATAATCCCCTTACAAAGAAAAAATCCATGTTTTAATAACTTACATTTCCCTTTGCTATCCAAAGATAGAAAACTTAATTGAACTTAGGCAATCAAGAAATCTACTCTTAATGCAAATATTCTAGAATCTTGTAGCAAATAAAATGTTAAATATGAATAAAATAAACTAAATCTAAGAATCCTAATAAAGCAGCACCATAGAACTTTTAATTTCTTCCCGTGGTCCCCACCTCTCTTGGATTGTTCAATGTGGGCTGTATTAGTCACCTAAGGCGGGTGAACTCACCCTCAAGGTTTGGAAATTTTGTTTTTTTTGTAGAATCATCCACACACATTGAACTATGATTTTGGCACCATGGTTGTCAATAATGTCGTTATTTCCTTCTTTCGTTTTTGTTTAATAAAATCGTTATTCATTGACAAAAAAAAAGTCTCTATAGTAGAGGTTTGGAACAACGATGGATGACAATGGTTTGCCAATCTAAGATGCCACAAAATTTGGGATTACGCACCACGGATGATTACATTGACTGCATGGACACTGTTTCTTTTAAGGAACTAAATGCAAACTTCGATCATTTAATGAATTAAGATTAGCATATCTTCCTTTACATTTGACCAAATCAACAAGCATGTGTAGGAATACGAACTGTTCAACTTTGGAAAATTCCGAGATTATAATGTGAAATTGCATAAACAATTTTGAATATATCTAACTCCAATCTATTAGATGGCTTAGAACATAGTTGCAGGGATGCTTGACCTATGGTGCAAAGCTCACTTCCTAGGAAGCTCGTTGGGGAAGCTAATTCAATTTGGCTTCCCCAACTTTGGGGAAATGCAGGGAAGCATGAAAATGCATTTTGGGAAGCATTTCGGGAAGTGTGGGAATCGAATAGAGAAGCGACAAGGGAAGCGTTATTTGTATACACAAAATTCACTAATTCAATTATTTCATCAATTAACTAACCAAATGCCAACAAATTTCATTATTTTAGCAATTCAATAAAACTCCTAACAAAAAAAAATCCCAAATAGGTATGCAAGCAATATATTGTAAAAATTAGTATAAAGCTAAAGCCTATGTGATATTTATGCAATTCTAATGTATATATGGCTCAAGCACACGATAAGATAATAATGATTCTTAGGTATTTTTGTTCATAATTAATTGCATATCTATGTCATGATTCATTGTTACTTGGATAGTATGATAACTGTGATTTTAGGTTTGTTTATTACTATGTCGGCTTTATTCACTTTATTGTACTATAGTTGTACTTATTCATTGTAACTTTTTGTTTTTGACTTTCTATTAGTTTTCACTCATTGTAATTGTACCTATTGATTGTAGATTTAGTTATTTACTTTTATTAATATTATCTATTAACATATTATTTTTATTTCATATCTTAGTGTATATATATATCCTGATAGTTTCTTGTTCGCTTCCACAAGCACTTCCTAATCCCTTCCCCAATCACTTATTCACTTCCACAATCGCTTCTTAATTGATTCTCGCTTCTTGATTCCCAATGGTTTAGTAAGCCTCGCTTCGCATCACTTCTCACTTTGGTAACCATGGTTTAGAGTAATCCTTTATGAACTTAATAGATGAACAAAGACAGAACCAATTTTGTAGTTGGTAATAACACATGTAGTATATCCAACCATCTGAGTCCTTGGCAAGATTCTTCCTATGTAATGGAGACCCCACAATGTGGAGTTAATACGGGGATGCGAGGGCCAATAACACATCATGGTCATAACATCTCACTTTCGGGTTGAGTTTTTGCTTAAGAAAATCTGATCAGCATTTGATATCAAGGCCTTTCTAATGTGTTCGTTCTCAATTTTGATCAACGCATTACAGCAAGTTCTCTATATTACCAAAAAAAAAAAACATGTTAAAATGATCAACTTCACAGCATGTACTTCCCCAATACCATTGATTCCTAGCAACTTGTCCACACCAAAAGCTTTGGCTTCTTAAGGTTGAACCAACGGGTATACATCATCAAGTCATTCTCAACAAACCTCAAAGGGATGACTCCTCTCCCAATAATTTCATCTTTGGTGGGTCCCATACAATCTTCAATTCAGAGGGCTAGATGATCACCAAAGGGCTTGTTGATGAGGACATCAAGGGCGAGATGATGATTAGTTCATGTTCACAGCTACTTTAGTTGCTCTTTTTATTTCTTTTATATTATTTGTGTCTCATGTAAGGGGGAATACAAAATTTTGAGGGTATTCTAGTCTTTTGTTGGTTATTAGGGTATTTTTTACATTTATTTTAGTAAAGAGTAGTTTCAATATTTGTAGTTGGGCATGGGGGATATTTGAGTCCACACAGGGACTTTATTATGTAAACCTAGTTGTGGGACTCTATTATAGCCCACGACCAATTCTTTTGATCTAATGAAATACAACAACAACAAACAGCCTTATCCCAACTATTTAGGGTCAGCTACACGAATCTTGTTCTGCCATTCCGCTCTGTTTAGGGCTTTATCTGCTGTTAAATTACAAGCTACCATGTCCCTCTTTACTACCTCCACCCAAGTCAATTTTGGCCTTCCTCTAGTCCTTCTAACACCTTCAACTTTAGAGATACACCAATGAGATAAATTAGTGAGCAAACTTTATGTCATTGAAAATGTCTTAAACTCAAGTTTACAACAAAACAAACGATGAGCAAATCCGAGTTTTCTAGAAAAAGTTATAAGCGATTTAGCATGAAGGGGAAAGTAGAAAAAATTTAGGAGTCTAATTCAAACCGACCAAGTCTAGTTCAAACTAAGTTCAAACCATACTAAGTAGTTTGAACCAAGTTTGAAACAACACCTTTCTATATTACAAAAAATGACTAGAAACATGCAAGATCGAATCAGCATCACTCTGGTTCGAACTAGAACATCCTAGAATACATCTTTTTTATTTTACAAAATCAACTTTTCTTGATTTTGGGGAATGTAGGACCCCCCCAACATGATCCAAAACCCTAGAAATGTGTTGAAGAAATCCTAATGACCTTATTTACACCTAAAATGAAAAGAAAAAAAAAGGAGAGAAGAGGATTTTTGAAGGAAAGAGAAGAGAAACCCCAAATTAGGCAAGGTAAGGTATATAAGCTTCCTTTCATGGATGATTTGTTTGGGTTTTGGTATTCTCATATAGTTTTACTTAAAATTTCATAATATTTAGTAGTTTATACATTTTATATTGTAGAGAAAAGATGAAGTTACAAAGAAAAATAGGTTTTGCTTGAGGATTCCCTTGAGATAAAGAAGTGAAAATATTTGGGTAAATAGTTATACAAAGCTCACACTATTTTTCTTAGTCTTGTAGGTTCTTAGATGTCTTGTATTGTTTGCATAGAGATTTTTCCTATATGATTCAGAAGCTCTTTGTTAAAATCCTAAAAATCCTTACCCATGTGTAGTTTGTGATGAGATCTTGGTATATTATGCAAAGATCTTAGCAATCTCTAATTTAATTTGTAAATAAAAGTGATTTTATATGAAATGTATATGTATTTCCTTAAGATATTGGATTCCATGAGTTTTAAAAGCTTATGAGTTAAGAATCTATGAATTAATTTATAGTCTCTATGGTAATTATTAATGTATAAAAACCTTGATTTTCCATGAAAATCATGAATTTACTTGAATAATAGTTTAACATCTTTTAACATAATAGTGAAAGAATAAGGAAATTGATTATGTATGTTGAAAAGGATTATGATGCGTGTTAACTCTTATTAGAATGATAATAGCTAATGATAATGTATAAATTGCTTAGGGATTGTTATGGAATGATTTAATTAAGATATGAATTATAATTATGGATGTTTGAAAAGCATGTACTATAATATAATTATTGTTGAAACTCTCACTTGTGTTAGGTGTATATTAAGTAAATTAGAGATTGATTTATTGATGTGACATATGTCTATTCATATTAGTAAGTGTATGATATATAATTGGATGTCTTTTAGATAATGTTAACGAATACCTCTATTGATGGATTAAATCTTTATAATTATGTTAGTAGGTATATTATGTGATAATACATGCTTCTTGTGTAACATTAAATAACACACCATATAATGATAATATAAGGAAAAATAGCTAAAGATAAATGAAAAATAAAATGAATAAAAGATCAGGAAGAGTGAAAAAATGTAAGTAAAAAGGATAAAAATATAAGTATCAAGATGATGCAAGATTCTATCATTTGGGGGTTAAACGATAGCTAGTGATAAGTAATAAGTAAAAAGTAGTTATAATATAAAGAACAAATGTATGTGATAACCCTTACTATATTGTGAGATAAATGCAATGTGTCGATAGTCCTTATTATTGGGATGATACAATATTACTGATGACCCTTGCTATTAGGATAATACAATATGTCGATGGTCCTTGCTATTGAGATAATACAATCTACCGATAGTCATTGTTATCGGGATAATACAATATGTCAATAGTCCTTACTATTGGGATAATACAATATGTTGATAGCCCTTATTATTATGATAATAAAATATGCCAATGGCCTTTATGGTCAGGAATAGTATAATATAACAAAATATAAGGAAGTGAAAGAAAGCATAATCAAATAAACCAAATTATAAATAAAGGTTCTTGCTATTAAGGAACAATACAATCTGCCAAAGTGTAAAATAATGTTAAAGGTCCCAATATTGAAAAAAGATGAAATTATGTAGAAGATAAGAAAAGAAACTATGTCTAGAAAAAATGAAAAGTTTATAAGTTATATAAAGAAATAAAATGTCAATATAAGAAATGGAAGCACATAAGTTTTAAAAGTAATAAAAAAATCATTAGTTGTATAAGAATAAGTAATGTGAAAGCCCTTGCCATTAGGGAATAGTACAATGAGTCAAACTATAAAGTAATGTAAAGAACCCACTATTAAGAATATGAAATTTTGTTAAGAAAGAAGAAAAATTTTATAATATAAGTAAAAGAAGTAAAAACATGTTAAGAATAAATGAAAAGCTCATAAAAAATGACAAGAAAAGAAAGGAAAGCCTATAAGCTTCAAAACTGAAGTAAAGTTATAAGCTATGTAAATAAAGAAAATATTAAGATAATGAATGAAAATAACTAAGTCTCACAAGTAAAAAGAAGTTCATAAGCTATGTAAGAAAATAAAGGGTCATAAAAGAAAATTAAAATATATAAGTTACTAATGTAAAAGATAAGTCTTTAAAACAAGTAAAGGAAATGTTAAGAAAATAGTGAAAGAACATGACTTTAAAAGAATATAAAAGTTTTTAAGCCATGTAAGAAAATAGTAAAATGTATGCAATGGCCCTCTCATTAGGGTATAATTCAATGGTATGACATATATAATAGCCCTCATTGGGATATAAATTAAGGATGGGATGTGTTTAATGGCCCTCCCATTAGGGAAAAATTCAATGGTATGATAATCAACAATAAGTGTCAAATGGGTATTGAAAAATGACAAGTAAATGTTAATGAAATGATAACAAAAACTATTAAGTGATTAGTGAAAACATAATGAATAATAAGTAAACTATGATAAACAACAAGTAAATAATGGAAGAAATAATTTGGCATATTGATAGATGAAAAAGAAAAAGGAAATGAGAAATAAACAAACAATCTAATTATTGTAACTAGTGGACTAAATAAAGAATATGTGATATATGACAAGTAGTAAATGACTCAATTAAATTGGAAAAGTAAAAGATGGTGACAAGTAAATAAGAAATTAACAATATTGAATGAGTAATATGGTAAGTGACATGAAAATGATAAGTATTAAGGTAATGGTAAACTTATTGAATATATAAGTAGAATTTCATATGTCTTGTTATAGAAATGCTTTGTTATATATGGTTGTCAATTACTTAAGAATATTGCATGCTTACCTTGAAATGAGTTGTATATGTATGTTCATGTTAGAAGTATATAGACTATACATGAGAAATGTTAGTGTTTAGAATGAGTAGAAGTATGCATGCAAAATGACATGCTTAGATTTTATATGATGCCATGATAATTAGGTTGTATAGATTTGAGATGCGTAGTGGCTGATGAATTGGCACTTTCACATGACTACATGTTGAAAATTATTATGCATCCTATATAAAGGTATGCCAAGTATTTTGTATTGAAAAGATTCATTCCATGCTTGTCCGGTTTTGTTGTAGGTTTTTTATACCTATTTATGAGCATAAAACTCACTCTTCCATACCATTTTTCATGTGAGATTTAGTACAAATACATCTTTTGGAGTATTTGTGGTTCAAGGAAAAGGCATGTGTGTAGATGTCATTTTTACTTTAATTTTCATCACTACTATAGACTTTGTTTTCGCACTGGACCTTTGTTTATTTGGGATGTATTAACTTTAATACTCAGTACTTATGATTTATAAACTTTACATTATAGATATTGGTTTAGAGGCTTGTACCTCCTATCTTGATGATGAGAGATGGGGATATGGATGTTAAAATGTTTATACATTTATATTCTTATTTCCACTGTACATTGAGGATTATGTTTAGTAGTGATTGATTCTTATTCTGTTGTGTATGTTATGTAAAGATTTAATGTTAAAGTTCTTAGAGACCCTATAAGGTAAAGTAAATATTTAAAATTTATAATGATTGGATTATGGATTTAGTTAATAACGACTCAAATTCACACCTAAATAAGGTTATGAAATTTAAGGTTGTTACAGTTCCTATGTCACATACTTTGTTTGACTTTGATGTTATTTTTTATGTCATGCACTAGTTACAAACCCTGGTGATATTTTATTTGTATAGTATAGTCGTGTCACATTCTATACAACTTGATTTGTAGAGCATTTAAATTTAGAAAAAGATAAGAAGTATATTTAAAGATGGAGAAGATTGTGGATGAGTACATGCATACTGGTAGAATAAAGAATATGAAATCTAGAGACCTAGATCATGTTAAATGCAATAAAAGTGAGGATCAAAGAATGATAATGAAGGTTGAGAAGATTAAAGAAAGGTGAAAGAACTAATTTCAAAATTTATTGGATGAAGATCACATAAGAAATGTTGGTTTAAACAGATTCAATGATATTGATGACATATGGGATTATAGGTATCTCCATATGGTTAAATTTTATGAAGTTAAAGTGACATTGAGAAAAGTAAAAGGCTATAAAATCATTAAGATCAAATGGTATCCTAACTGAAATTGAAAATGAATGGAAATAATAGTGTATTCTTATTAACTAGGTTGTTTAACAAAATTATTCAAACTAAGAAAATATAAGATGAATGGAGGGAAAGCATTATAGTGCCTATTCACAAGAAAGCGAATATTATTCAGAGTTGCACCAATTATCGTAAGATCAAACTTATGAGACTTTGGAAGAGAATGATTAAACAAAAAATGACGCATGAAATTAAAGTATTAAGAATTTGTTTGGATTTATGCTTAAGAGATCAATTATTGAAGCTATTTTCTTATTTAGAAAATTGATGGAAAAGTTTAGGGAGAAGAAGAAAGCTATTCATATGGACTTTATTAACTTAGGGAAAGTACACAATAGGGTATATAGAAAGATCATTTTATGGGTTTTGGAAAAAAAAAATATATTTACTTAGTTAAAGATATATAATAGAAAAGTAACTAGTGTTATGACCATTAGAGGGAAGCATTTTTACAACCACCATATGTTTACATTAAGGGTTAGTATTAAGCATGTGTCTCTGGATGAGTTGATTCACCATATATAAGAAGAAGGGTCATGGTATGCAAGTTATTTTTTGATGACATCATTTTGAATGACAAGACAAGAGAGAGGATAAATGTAAAGTAGAACCATGGAAGGATGTTTTAGAATTAAAACATTCTAAGCTAAACTAAGCCAGTGTTTGGTTCGGATTCTCATAATCGATTGTGGCCATAATCATGTCATTTGATTTGGATTATTTGGGTTAATTATGAAGAATCAAAATCCATATGCAGCAATAACCAGAAACGGCCCTACAATTGATTCTGCTGATTATTTGAGACGAAAGCATGAAATCATTGCACGAGCGTGGACTCTCTTTATCCCAACAACGAAAAAAAAAAGATGGCTTTTTTGGTTGAAAGTGCAACCATTGATTTGTGCCGTGTCTACGATTGTTTCTCTCCCTCCTCTAGTATGCATCTTTCATCTCTTCTTCCTCACTCTCCCTAATCTCCTCTCTTTCTCATTGTCTCTTGTTGTTCCTACTCTCCCTTTCTTGACCCTGTTCTCTCTCAACCCGTTCTTTATATATCTCTCTCTATCTCTTACCTCGGCTTTGTTTCGTAAACCTACTCTCTGTCATCATTTATGTTCCTTTTATTTCATGGGTACCTCTAACAACCCAATTGCAATTGATGTAAGCTGGCAATCCATGTTATTCCTAAATAGATTCTTGTTCCAATTCCACAAATGGGCAAGGTGGGAAAAGCTCTAGTAAGGCATGAAGATCTTCCAAAGGGGCTTTTTTTTTTCAAATCCTCCTCAAGCCCTGCCATTGCTGATTGTTGAGTTCTTTATTCTTTTTCAAGGTCACATTTATCTTTGATTTCATCTTCATGCATGCAGTGGCACGGTTCTTCATGGGTTTGATTTCTTTTTCTAATTAGCTCTTGTGTTTTGGTTCATTTGTCCAAGAACCTATTTCAATATCTTTTACTTTGATCTTAATGTCGTGTTTTTACCCCATGTATGAAGTGGGTATGGTTCTACTTCATGTGTTGATTTTCGTTTCTCATGATTATTGGTTTTGGTCTGTTTAGTCCATTTCTTATGATTTGCTAATTTGGGATTTTGAAGTAGGCTTTTTTTTTTTTTTTTTTTTAACAATGTACATTTAACAAGTGCAATTCTATTTTCTTTGGATTTTCTCTATGCTTTCACTCTTTCATAGTCTTGGGATGTTTATTTTGTCTATAGATTACATATTTCAAGAGTTTCTTTCTAAGAATTTTTCCCTTTTTATTAGAAAAGATATTTGCTGGTATCGAAACAAACTAGTTACCGCTAAGATTTAAAATCTGTAATGAACTCAAGCCAAAGCTTAGAAGCCCTCTCATATCTCCTGATTTCTCCTTCCATGAGTTGCTTGCATAAAACCTCAATGCTTCCAGTAAGATTTTTTGCATAAGGTTTTATAAAACAGGATTTTGAAATCAATTTCCATAATCAAGATAGCCAAACAAGATTCATGATTTTCAAAATCGTTTTTTAGAATCTGATTATGAAAATCCATAATCATATTAATCAATAATTGAAGTTGAGAATCCAAACCAAACATACCCTAACACATGATATATGGAAAACAGTTTTAGTAAATATAGGAGCAGAAATGAGGAATTAGTTAAGATCAATTGCCAAGAGACACCGGCTTAACCATTTTTGTTATGGAAGAAAATAATCTGTGGTGAAAAAGTGTTTGTAGTGTGTATGGTGAATGATAACCTGACTGTATTGCATTTGGGGTTAAAAACATCCAAAAAAGTGTTTAACTGAAAAATTAGGTGTTCGAAAAGAGACACCAAATTCAAAAAACCCATCATGTGTCAATCAATGCACGGTTATAAAGGTCTGTGTCAACACAAACAATCATTCTCCTTTTGTTATCTCATTTAATCATTTATGAGGGAGTTGTTGAAGATGATATTATTCATGGAATTGAAACAAGTTGAATTAAGTGGAGAGTGCTTTTGGAGTGTTATGTAATAGATGAATACCATTAGAATTGAAGGAAAATTATATATGATGGTTATAAGACTAACCATATTTTATGAAGTAGAATGTTTGGTAGGCAAGAAACAATATTAACATAGAATAAGGGTAGATATGATGAGGATGTTGAGATGGATGGATATTGATATTAAAAAAGGGTAAATAAATGCATTCATGAGTGCTTAAGGGTAACACCAATAGGTGATAGGATGACATAAAGTGAACAAAACTCCCACAAGATTTGATGATACAAGAAGAGAGACATGTTATCTCTATCACTCTGTCTCTCTTTGGTAAAGACCAATAATAACAAAAATTGGCAACCTTAGTGAGCTACTCGGGTATGGAATCATTAAAACCCGTGAAGCCTTTTTTTTTTTTTTTTTGATAAACAAAGTGGTTTATATGAAGGGAAAGAATTGGGCATGTTTAGTTGGTTAGTTGACAAGCTTATCCATAAGAAGAAAAACAAAAAACAAAGTTAAATTGATGGCGTTTTAAAGTTGCGTTTGGCAACACTCCGTAGAATTCATTCTCTGATTCTTTAATTCCAAAATGTGGGCACTCAAAATGTTGTTCCATCTTGCTTGCTTGGATGCAGCAAAGCAGAATTGCTAAAAGTAACACCTGCATACTACTTTCCATGAGCACATCACTCAGAAAACTCAAACTTCTCACCATGAGCACATCACTCAAAATTCTCAAACTTCTCACCTACGCCACAACTATGTACAGAGTATTCCTAAACATAGTGTAGAAGACAAAACTACTCCACCTTGAACGATGTTCTTGAGCAACCAAAACTATTCTTTCCGTTGAACTTCAAACCTTGTAGCTGCCATCACAAAATCCCCAAAACATAGAATCCCCAATCTGCAACAGCAACCAATGACAATTAATGGCTAATAACCCAAAAGGACCTTGCACCCTGAATGGAGGCAATCCTCGACACTTGCCCACAGTAACTTGAAGCTCTGATATCAATTTGTTGTGCCTAAACAGCACAGCGGAACAAACACAAATTGGATTTAAGTATGCAATGCTCGTGAAACAATGCGAGAAGACAATAAACGACAAAGAACAATCACACAACGCAATATTTAACGTGGTTTAGCAAACTTACATGTATTCACGGGCAAAGACGATCAATAACTTTCACTAAAATGGAGAATAAAGAGATTACAAAACACACAAAAATGAGTTCTCAAACCCAAAGGTGAAACCCAAAAAAGAACTCTCCAACACTAAATACTTTCCTTTTCTCACCAAGGTCTCTCTCTTCCCACAATCTTCCATAGACTCCAAAGAACCACAAAAGAGCTTTTTATAAGTGTCTCACAAAACCCTAAATTGTTAAGGGCTTAAGAGACCCAAGTAAACAAAAAACTAAAATAGACGGTTTTCCTTGGCTCTTGGTGTTGCAGACAGCTCACAAATCATGTGAATTCAAGACAATTCCGACACAAAAATATATTGTCGTGCATGCTATGAAGGCATATCTCCACGAACGCACAACCCAAAAGATTCTCAAAAAAATAGAAAATGACCTTAACCCTCCCAACTCATCATCACTCAAGAAAAACAAGTCTAACTCCTTTGCCTATGCCAACGCCCCAATGTTAGGGTGGCAGCAGCATCTATCTTCCATATGGAGGATGGAGGGTCATATCCCTTTGTATGCAATGTATTGTGGAGTTGCCTATTGGGTGGTGGTCTGTGGGCCCGTGTTGCCAGTCAAAAAGTCAGTGAAATATTGTACAACAACAACAAACAGCCTTATCCCAAGTATTTGGGGTTGTCTGTACGAATCTTGTTCCGTCGTTCCGCTCTATTTAGGACCATGTCTGCCGTTAAATTACAAGCTATCATGCCCCTCACTACTTCAACCTAGGTCAGTGAAATATTGTACCTAACAAAAAAATATCTTATGCCTGTGATTAGGACAAAGACTTTCACCGGCAACAGCAAGGATGACAATTGGCAATACAACCTAAGCTTCTCTAGACTTCTCCGTCCAAGAGAATGATACCAGTGGCATTTCCTACATGAGAATACTCCCAAGATGCCACGTGTAAAGATTTTGGTACACCACCAAGAACAGAGATGATTTTGATGAGTTGAAATCGTCTACTGCAGCTTAAAGTGTGGTATCGTCTATAATGCGACATGTACCCAAAAAAGTAAAAATCACCCACCAAAAATTGAAAATGATCCATCAAAAAAAAAAAAAAATCAATTTTTAAGCAGATGATGCCACTCTGCACTTTTAGGGGTGTGCATGGGCTGGGTCCGAGCTGGGTCTTAGTATGCTCGGGGTAGGCCCAGCTTTGTACATTATAGGACCAGGCTCAAACTTAAAAGAAACTCAAAAATAAGGTCCAAGCCCAGCCCAACTTTATTTTATGGGTCTCCGGTCGGACTAGGGCCAGCCCAAGGCACATTAATATATTATCTAAAACTATAATTTTTTTTTTTTTTTTTAAATTTCATTTATATAAAAATTTATAAATAATACATATTACTATAAAATGTATATAAAAACTCTATATATCTATATAAAGGGATTCGGGCCTTAAGCCTTAGCATCGGGCCAGAGTAGGTCTGAGTGTGGCCCAAACATATATAAGATCGGACTTCAATTTCAGGCCTAGTGTTCTATCAGACTTCAACTTGGGCCGAGCCTTTTGGGTCAATTTTTGGGCTGTGCCACCCTACACACTATACAACACTTCAAGCTATAGTGGACGATTTCAAGAAGATTTTGACTGAGAATTCTCCCTAAATTGTAATTTCACACACGCAAAATTGATCCAACTACTGAAGCAGTTTAATAAGAGGGCATTATGGTAAATTCAAGGATTCTCTCATGAAGAAAAAAAATTGCATCTTCTCGGACTTTCTAAGCAAGTGAATGACCTTTGACCTAACTTTCTCTCAAGCTCTCTCAAGCAAGATTGCAGAATGGATAGATTTGATCGTTATTTACTAAAAAAAAAAAATTTTATTCACAAATGAAAATAAAGATTGAACCCTAACTACGAGCCTCAACCACCCCCCCCCTGCCAACCAAAACTAATGCACCTAAAATGTATATAACTACGGAGCCTATGCAACAAATGCTTACCTATTAATGGAAGCGATCGGTATATTAAATAAGTAGTTGCACCAACCTCTTTTATTTATTTATTTATTTTGGTTGGAAACTATGTCATAGCTGTTCCTTTTACTACATAATCAACTAAACAGCAAGAAAGATTTTACTATGATAGAAAAACAGAGATTACAATAAACAGTGCAGTGACACAAAACCCAACATTAAATATAAACCCCCAAAACCCTTTTCTCCTCAAGTTGCAAGTCGGATGGAACCCCAAATCAGGTCAAGAATATGGGTCATATCTGGTTTTTTTCCAATCGTCACCCAGTTACATCTCAGGTTGAATTCTAGGTACTAACCCAACAGTATGGTAATGTCCAGCATACAATCACAACATGACATGAGCTGAGAATTTTAGAACACCCGTTCAACATTCAAATTTTTCAAACACGTATCCCATTATGATTGTGAGCAGCACGTTACCATAGTTTATCGACCCTAGAGGATTCTGAGTGACACACCTACCCGTATTTTGAAATGATTTTGTCAAATAATGGCATAATACTAGAACGGCAACTCGGGCAGGTTGGGTGTGGTTGAGGTCAAACCTAGACCACTCCCAAGTATAGAACCCACAGTCCGAGCCCAATTCAATCCGACCTCCAACCTGAGGTGTGAAAACCTTAATTCTACCACAACTCACTTTGTATCATATGTAAGTCTTTGAGAATCAAGGGGTGGTTTACTAGTATTGGAGGAATTCGGGTCACAGGGGTTAAAATTTTCGATATGAAAAAGAGAATAATCTTGGACTTCCACATCTATGCTTAGCTGTTTGTAATAGACACTCGCAACAACACAATCACACAGGCAAAGAAATAAGATTTAAGGTACACTAATCCCAAATCATGACAACTGCTATCACTCCTACCCCAAGAACAACAGCAAGAAACTTGTAGAATGGGGTGTCGAAGTAGCACTCATCTTGTGGTTTGAATCCTTTAGCGATAAGGTGGTTGATGGCAATATAGATGAATATTCCACAGGCAAGGCCCATAGAGATAGCATAGGTCCAATCTGCTACTGCTCCTTGCGTTGTGGCATCAATGCCTATGCCAATCCCTACTCCAATAGGGCTCGAAATAGCAAAGGCGAAAGAATAAGCCACTGTTGCTAAAAATGGCCTCTTTGGTATCATCCTCAACAGTGCAATTCCCATGGCAATGGCTGCAAATATTTTGTGCAAAGATATAGTCCACAAGTTTCTCCATGCATCGGCCTTGGTATCTGAAAATAGTTATTGTTTGCAAGAACAACACAGCTTAATAAGGGCTTCTTCCGGATAAATAATGCAAGCTAACCAGACTTGTTTGATACAAAATGAAAAAGGATCTCCTACACCCATGTGTCTGTGGGGGGGGGGGGGGGGGGGGGGGGGGGGGGGGGGGGGGGGGGGGGGGGGGGGGGGGGGGGGGGGGGGGGGGG
>JAOXJP010239098.1:0-23449 GCA_025762735.1 Platanus orientalis | reverse complement strand
GCTGATGTGTCCACCCCTGATGCCAGACAGACTTTGTTCGTATATTAAGGGGTCATACCTGAGTGACTTTTTCAATCATGGATTGGGTCATGGTTACAACCCATAGTTTAAGGTTCAGCATACAAATGGGCCGAGGTTGGATTTCTTCCGTTTGGCCCTACTTTGCCGAGCCTGCAACAGCTTGGGTTATGTTTGGGTTAGCTTCTTAACAAATGATCTGTGATGAAAAGCGGCTGTGAGTCTCTGTGAGCAATTATAAGCTGACATATGTTAGGTTTAAAAATATTGGAAAAAAAGTGTTCAGCAGATACAGCTATCCCATTATTATCCATATTCGGTTCGCATTCGGATCTGCTTAAAGTAAATATAAACCGATGTAAATCTAATTTTGTAGACACGTATGAGGTGATCATGATTGACCACACCCAATACGAGGTGTCCCTTGGATATTAGACTCTTGACGAAAAATTTTTGTAATGTTTGGGAAACATCACAACTCCTTATATAGGATCCTCTTGGAATATGCAACTCCTTGAAAAGAGTTATATTGGTTAAAAGAGTTGTGTTGATTTGTCAACCAAAACAATCCTAGGTTTATGGGTGTCACATATATGAAGAGTTATCTAGATAAAGATGTGTCTTTTTTCTCACATCCTTCGAATAAGTATAAATAAATTAGGGATATGACCGTATCTCATATCAAATTGGATGAAAATTCTTTCCTAATTTATATCTCCTCTCATTTTTATCTTAACCTCTTATATACCTGTCCAAAGGTGTATGAGTGATACCTAGTTTCACGACACCTCATCACAACCTTATATAAAAATAGTTTGTTAATAAACTGAACTAAATCCAACCCATTAAACCAGTTGTCAAAGGCTTAAGATAACCCATTCTTGTTCTTGTTCTTATCTTATTGGTTGATGGTCTTTGAGGGGCCGATAGTGGTATTAGAGCGAGGTTATCTAGATTTTTGATTAAACGATCTAAATAATCATAATTCTATAAAAACTTTATACGATGCATCAACCTTTTTTTTTAACAAAATTTTTATACAATATTGAATTCTAGATCAAGGAGTATTCATAGAGATGTTGACATATCTCATCACATCAGCACTTGATATGCGGAATAAATGACAAAGGATTGGTGGATAGATTTTAGAGTAATTTGACATGTAGTCAATTACAAATATGAGTTTGTGAACATTAAAAACATGTCAGTCGCAGAACATAGAATATATATGGTTAATAATTCTTATTGTGATGTGTTTGGACAAGGAGATTTCAAATTTTAAACGGGTAAATCAAGTCTTATTTTATTTAATGCTTTATATGTATTGAACATTATAATATATCTCAATTATGTGTCAAAATTAGAACATAATGGGTACATAATTATGTTCAAGTCTGGTTGTGTAATTATTAAGTCTAAAGTTAGCCATGAGAATCTGGGGGTGTAAATCTCATATTCTAATACCAAAGCTTCTTAGAGATAAGTTATGTAGTCAAACTTACGAATACAGATTCATTTGTTACCTTAACAATGGATATGGTTATAGATTCTATCATAAAGAAAGATGACTTTTTGAAAATAAAGATGCTACATTCATAGAAGATGTTAAGTCCATTAGTGATCTCGAGAAAATCTTATTGATAGATGAACATGAGTGTTAAGAGAATGTAAAAGGCATAGACCAAAATAAACCTACTGGTGAAAGTATTGTTGTACCGGTTAAACCAAAAGGACATCTTATAATTAGTGGAAGGAAAAGATCTAAAGAACCTTCATCCTTGTTTCAAGATCGTTATAGTTTAATGGTAGAGGAAGATGATTATATAAAATAAGATGGCATCATCGATGATTCCAGAATATATGTGGAAAGAATGTAAATGAATACTTAAAAAGAAGTACAAAGATGATAGTAAATTGGATAAGTACAATGTCAAGTTGGTAGCAAAAGGTTTTACCCAATAACCTAGGATTGACTTTGAAAACACATATTCACCAATAGCCAAATTTGAGTCGATTAGAATTTCAATGACTATAGTTGCATATATAGATATGAAATTATACTATATGGATGTAAAAATGATATTCTTTAATGGACATTTGAAGGAACACATTTATTGCAACAACTAAAAGGCTTTAAAATTTAGGGACAGACTGACAAAGTTATTGATTAAAAAAGTCTTTGTATGGACTTAAACAATCCTCGAGACAATGGTATTTGACCTTTCACAAGGCTATTCTAAAATTATGATATGAAATGAACAAGTTTGACCATTGTGTATATGTGTGAAAGGAAGATACTAAGATAACAATATTATCATTATATGTGGATGATATATTGTTAGTCGGAAATGACTTAGAAATGATTATAAGACCAAATTATGTTGGGGTTCTTGGTTTGAGATGAAAGACATGTGTGAAGCATCTTATGTACTAAGCATAAAGATATCTATAAATTGAAACTCGAGGATATTATATCTAGACCAAGAAAGATATCTTAAGAAGATCCTTAAGAAATTTAGAATGGAAGGGTGTAAACATGTTACTACACCTACTGTCAAAGGACAGAAACTAGATAAATTAATGTGTCCACGGAATGATCAGGAAAATGACACAATAGATAAAGTACCATATGCCCAAGTTGTGGGCAGTTTGATGTATGCAATGATCTATACTATGTCTGATATTTGCTATGGATTGGATTAGTAAGTCGGTTTCAATCTAATCGAAGAGAGACACATTGACGAGCGGTTAAGAGGATAATAAGATACCTAAAAGGAACCAAGAATTATAAGTTAGGTTTTGGATCTAGCAAACTGGACATTGTTGGGTTCTCTAATACAGATTTTGTAGGTGATCCAAATGAAAAGGAATCAACTAATGGTCATGTGTTCCTCTTTGAGAAATGAGCAGCTTCTTGG
The DNA here is from genome assembly GCA_025762735.1 of Platanus orientalis. Lineage (NCBI taxonomy): Eukaryota > Viridiplantae > Streptophyta > Magnoliopsida > Proteales > Platanaceae > Platanus > Platanus orientalis. The sequence goes on along the minus strand of JAOXJP010239098.1, from coordinate 20,513 downwards.
TCCAGCAAGAAATAAACGTGTGTTGCTATGTATACCATGAAGTATCAATTTATTGCATGTAGTGTTGCAACAACATATGCTATTTGAATTGAACATTCCATAAGAGATTTGAAACTAAGATTCGCAATCAATGTATTTTGTGATAACAAGTCTACTATCTCTATAATAAAAAGTGGAGTTAATAACTCGAAGACAAAACACATTGATGTAAATTATCATTATATAATAGATATAGTAGAAATAGATGAAGTTAAAGTCGACTATGTTCCCTTTAAAGAGATGGTAGTCGATCCCATGATCAATGGATTATCTCTTAAGAGATTCAAATAGCATATGGCCAAAATAGGTATGGTTAGCCCGAAGGACATCCAAGGTATTGGAGGCTATATGAGAGGCATTAGTAGAAGGATCTGGGGGACGCCTAAGAAGAACAATGAATACACAATCACATTGAATTAGTATGAGAATGTATACTAGATATTCAAAACTGAAAAAGTGACTTTATGAGATAGTTTTGAATGTAGTTAGAAGTGGTTAGGTCAACTAACAAGATATAGACACCAGCTCAAGTCCTCGTATGCGAAGTCCACAGAAAACTGGAGAAAAACTAATAGGGGTTTAGAGCGTGTAGTGCAGTCACTAAATGGTGGTGACAAGTAAGTCAACATTGTTGAGGTCAGGGAAGACGTTGCTCTTGGATTAGAGCGTAGGGAGTATCTGATAAAAGAAAGGCCTTACTCCATAAGAAGGTGGGAGCATAGGTAGTACTTTTACTTTGTCGTAGATCTACAATCTAAAATAGGAATGTGAGTTGAAGTCATCATTTATGATACTGAGTATGAGACCTGAGCCTCAGAGACACTAGTATGATGTCAGTCTTAAGCGACTTAAGTCATTAGGGAGTACATTTAGTCTAACAATGTTTGTACAAAAACTTAACATGGTCGGTTTAACACTGACGATGATCTATTAGGGATAGTGGATCACATTATCCAAATGACTATATAGTGATTTGACCGGTCCTACTAGTTGCTCAGTATAACAGAAAGGAGAAAACACATGTGTTCAATCATGCCCAAGTGGGAGATGTTGAAACGTATGGGGTGGTCATAATTGACCACACCCAATACGAGGTGTCACTTGGAGATTGGACTCTTAAGTAAAATTTGTGATGTTTAGGAAATATCACAACTTATCATGAAGAGTCATCTTGGAATATGCAACTCCTTGAAAAGAGTTGTGTGTCCTCTTGGAATATGCAACTCCTTGAGAAGAGTTGTGTTGGTTTTTCAACCAACACCACCTTATCCATTCTTTTTCTCATGAAAAGTTGTGTTTGTAAAGAAAGAGTTGTGTTGATTTGTCAACCAACACAACCCTAGATTTATGGGTGTGAGATATACGAAGAGTTATATAGATAAGGGTGCATCTTTTCCCTCACACCATTTGGATAAGTATAAATAGATGGGTATGATTGTATCCCATATCAAATTGGATGAGAATTCTTTCATAATTTATTTATCCTCTCATTCTTGTCTTAACCTCTTATATACTTGTCCAAAGGTGTATGAGTGATACCTAGTCTCACAACACCTCAACACAACCTTATTTAGAAACGGTTTCCTTATAAATTGAACCAAACCTAACCCATTAAACTGGTTGTCAAAGGCATAAGCCAACCAGTTATTGTTCTTATCTTATTGGTTGATGGTCTTTGAGGGACCGACAAAGTTGATTAAATATTCATTGTATATATATATAAAATCATGGATGACTGTCTTGACAGATGATACTTTTATAAACGAACCGAACCAAATACAGAGATATGTAGCCTAACAGCTTAGCCCAACCTGATTGATAGCCCTATATCTTGTTCATATTCAGTTTATTTGCATCCCTATCCACCAACTTGCATCTTTTCCCAGGTTTAGACCTTCGTATTGGCATAAAACAACTGCACTCAGGATATCGTGGAAGCCCGTAGCAGCATAGCTATGACAACATACTGATATGTGGCAAATATTTGATTTTGATGCCTTTTTCGGATGCCTTGGTTTTGATTTGAGTCATTGACAAACCCAATCCTTCACCAACTCTAACAAGTTCAGAGATTTAGATTGGACAAGCCTAGCCCAACAATTTACTAAGCTCAAAATTTAGGGATTGCAATGATGATCTATTCGCTAACTCAACTGGTAATATGGGTTGGTTTTAGGCTGACCATTATCCAACCAGGCTCAACCCCTAATTCACCAACTTTATTTGTTGTTTAACATTTTATATATTATTGTGGTGATTAAGGGAGTCTAAAGAAACTCATTTTCCTGTCTCAGATCAAACATGAGTGGCCAATCTAAGACAAACTGCTTTCAAGGGACAGGTTATCATATAAAAACATGCTAGCATTATCAGCAAGTTCAAAAGACGCTTACACAAATAAATTCACTCAATGCATTAATACAAGAGAGTGTTGGAATTTTAAAAGTTTAGCCTGATCGAGCCAGCTAGGCCCAATCGATTAGGCACAAGACGATCATTCAAGGGCCTAGGGTCAATCGATCAAGCATATGTCGATTGATCAGAACGGTTTTTCGAGGAGAAAACCAACAAAGTAAATGTTGTGGATTTTTGTATTTCGTTCATGGGGAAGTGCATAGACGCGAGTGATATGTCTGCAGACATTCATTGCTTGTTCAATAATAAAGGGTGCCACTGATATCTACAAACACATCTAAAAGTGTCTCTACATTTTCTATAAAAGAAGGGCAACCCCAAACATGAGGATATATTATAGAACCATTTTGAACCTCTCTCTCTGTCATTTTTCCAACCTCTGTGTTTTGAGGAAACCCACAAATTTCTTATTGTATATATTTCTGGAAGATTAACTTCAAGTGTTCAAGGGTTGATCTTACGGTGTTGAAAACCGCTGATCAACAACACAACTTCAGTTGGGCTCGTTTTATCTTAGAAACAATTGTTTTGTGACTCATTATAGTCCTTATATCTTTCTTTAAGAACAGAGTAGAGAGTGAATATCATCTTAAAAACAGCGTGATCCGTGCCTCGGGCATTGTCATCTCTTCTTCCACATATTACTTTCTAATAAAGAGAAAGTCTATTGTGTTCAAATTGTTGAGGATAGAGCTTGATTAGCAACTAGGAGTACTATTGATTGTGGAGTGCTATTTATATAGCCTTGAAATGCAAGGTGCCCTCGGTGCGTGGGTCAAGCTTTGCGCTAAGCTTGTTAGAGGTGCAGGGGGCGACGTGTCCTTATTGGGGGTGTGTGGGTAGAGCCCCCAATCCAAAAAGTTTTGTGGTGGTATTCTTAAGATTTACTTCTATATCTCTTGTATAAAATGGTTAAAACCCTAATTACGAGTGAGAATTTTTGAAAGAATGAGAGGCAACCTTTGTATAGAAATTCACTCATCTTTTCTTTTTTAACATTTTGGAATCGGTGTTAATCCATGGACATAGGCAATCTTGACAAACCATGTAAATCGTTGTGTCTTGTTTGAGATTGCATCTTTTTTTATGTGACTTTCCTTTACAATTGGTATCAAAGCTTATAGGTTTGAGTGTGAGCAATGGCAGAAGAAGGAAATGTGAGAATCAAAAATTTCAATGCTTCAAACTTTGGATAATGGAATATGCAAATCAAAGATGCTCTCTATCAAAAGGATATTTATCTTCTTTTATGAGGGAAATCAAAGAAACCTAAGAAGATGATAAATGATGAGAAGGAGCTTCTCGATTGGAAAGCCTTAGGAACAATTAGATTATCTCTTGCTTCATTTTATGGTGTTTAATATATATAAGGAGATAACGATAGTTTATTTGATGGCTGCTTTGTCAAAGATGTACAATAAACCCTTTGCATCAAATAAGGTTTTTTTTTTTTATATAAAAAGACTATCAACATGAAGATGGCTAGAGGTGGTAGCATGGCTGAACATCTAAACGAGTTCAACATAGTCATGAGTTAATTGGAATTGATTGGGATTAGTTTTGAAGATGAAATTAGGTATCTATTGATTTTGTATAGATTACTAGATAGTTGGGATAGTCTAGTGATGGTTGTGAGCAACTCCTCTGATTTTGAAACGTTAAAGTATGATGGCATCGTGGGCCTTCTCCTAAGTGAAGAAGTGCATAGGAAGACTTTAAGAGAGACATCAGAGAATGCTTTGAGTGTGGACAAAAGAGGCAGAACATCCAAAAGAGGAAATATAAATTGTAGGTGTTCTAAATCGAGGAAGAGCAAATCAATACCTCCTAAAGAAAATGAGATGGTTGTTGGAATTGTGGTAAAAAGGGACATCTCATAAAAGATTCTAAAACTAAAAAGAAACATGCTAAGAACAACAATTAGGGAAGTTAAGATTCATTACACATCTCTAATAATAATGATTTGGATGCTTTGATTTTGTCTCTTTCTTTACATAATACTTATGGGTTACAGATTCGGGTGCATGATTCCATGTTACATGTCATAGAGATATTTTACATAACTATGTATAGGGTGATTTTGGAAAGGTCTACCTTGGGGATGACGAGACTTATAACATAATTAGAAAAGGTGGTGTGTAGCTTACAGACTCAATAATAGTTACCACATTCTTAGGTGATTCATGGAAGATGACAAAAGGAGCTATAGTGATAGCTTGTGGCAAGAAGGAAAGTATACTTTATGCTACATCAGATGGTACTAACAGTTCAATTGCAATTGCTTATACAGATGTAGATGCAAACACATGGCATGGCAAACTTGGGCATATAAGTGAAAAGGAAATGAAGGTAATGCATTCAAAAGAAAAAAAAAATGGATTAAAAGGAGTTGATTGGAATTTTATGAAGATTGCATATTTGGAAAATAGAAAAAAAAATTAGTTTTTGAAAGTCAAAAGGGCCCTAATGCTTAAGAAATTGGAGTTTATTCTTATTGATGTGTGGGGACCTACTTGGGTACCTTCTCTTGATGGTTCTTGTTATTTTGTCACTTTTATTGATGATAGTACTAGAACGCTTTGGGTTTACTTTCTAGAACATAAATTTAATGTATTTGATGTGTTTAGAAAGTGGAAATCATTGGTTCAGAATGAAATAGGTTTGAAATTGAAGTGTCTTAAGTCAAACAATGGTGAAAATTACTACAATGTTGAGTTTGAAAATTGGTGTACAGTTAATGGGATCAAAAGACGACTAATGATTCCTAAGAAATCACACCATAATGGTGTTGTTGAGCACACAAACAAAACTATTATGGAGTGTGTCAAAAACATGAGGATTAATGTTAGGTTCTCTAAATCGTTTTGGGCAAATGCAATGAACACTGCTACATATTTGGTCAATAGATGACCATCAGTTGCATTGGACTTTGGAGTACTAGAAGAAGCATGGACTAGAAAAGAGGTAAACCTATCACACTTAAGAATATTTGGTTGTACTTTGTATGCTCATATTGATTCTGATAAGTGGAGTACATTAGATTCTAAGTTTATAAATGGATATTTATTGGATATGACATTGATGAGTTTGGCTACCGATTTTGAGATGCAAGAAATCGAAAAGTCATTAGAAGCAAGGATGTCATATTAAATGAAAATATCATGTATAAGGTGAAGTAAGAGGAAAAGAAAAATTCAAACAAATCTCAATGATGGTAGATATGTGGTGTCAGCATCCAAAATTTTGACTCGGGTCATCTAATGGAATGAAAGAGCATTAAGGCAGCACTTAAGCATTAGGACCTTAGACAACCCTGGTTTAGGGAGAGTAAGCCTGGACTCTAGCAGGTTAGGCATCCCTTGTGAAGTTTTTCTTATATATTTTGGTTACAAAAAACATCATCCATATCATGCCATATGCAATGACATCACAAAGATCAGCCCAAATACACAATTTCCAGTCAGACCCTAATTCTCTAAAAAGCTTTACTGGGACTATGAGGGTCCACATTTAAGACTTCCAAATATTGTGCCTTAAAATTCTCCACCCTCCATAAGCCTTCCCTCTGCAAAGCATCGTAGATAAAAAAAATTATCATTTTACCCTTTTACCTTTAAACTTTACCCTTGGACTCTCAAAGAACCTCCAAAGCTTTTCCCATCACCTGATTCATGTCATGTTAGACTCTGAACACCCTAATTTCAATCACCTTCAAGGAACTTATTACAGAACAGACCTTCTTTAAAGTTGGCAACTACCAATTTCTCAACTTCCGAGAACTTTTGGTCAGAAAATGACCATCTAAAAGCTCTTAAAGATTCATCTGATGTTCGAATTCAAAAAGGTCAGTGGTCATTTTTTAGTTTTTGTCGTATCTTCAGTTAGTTGTCTAAAAAAAGGCATTTAAAGCCTCAAACCCCTTCAAAATCTCAAATCTTCCCTAAGGGGTAAAAGGTCAGTTTTGGCTACATTTCACATTTGTGAGTTTAGAATGTTATTTGGACATCCAAGTCTTGATTAGTCAGTATCCGTTTCTCTAAATCTATGAAGCCTTCGAAAAACCCCTTGATAGACAAGACCATTTGAAATGTCAATCTACTTAGATTCCACCAATTACTCTAAAATGAGTAGCACATTTAGGCCAAGTGCCAGGTCTTCGACTGAACCCCAGGAATTCACCAAATATCCAAAATTCAGTTTGTTAGTGGTCATTTCTCAACAACTCCAAGACTTTTAAAATATTGTCACCCTTAGTAGATCCATTCGAAAGTTCTATAAGCCTAATCACCACATTTTGCCCAAATTATGTCAAAACACATTTTATCTGTATTTGACACACGGTAGGCCCCCGAGAATTCTCCCAAACTTTGAATTCTGTAAGATCAGACACATTTTCTTAGTTTTCCCCTATCTTTAAAAGATTATTTCCCAAACTAGAGCAACGACAGACGTATACTAGCTCAATATCACCATTCTTCAGTGAGCTACTATTGTTTTGTCTCATCAAGTGGCCCCCTTTGAAAAGCTCCTAGAGATTGCCTGGGAATCCAATGGTTAGACCATTAGTTCCTGTGGATTCCAAACTCTCTGAACTTCAATACACAGTGACCCCAGATTTTTCCACGAAGACTTCTAGTAATTCTAGGGGCATTTCCAGTCAAGATTCTCTCACCCACCTAAAAGAGAATCTTAAGTGTGGTTTCCTACTCGGGTGTTGTAATTCAAAGTGGTTTAAACCTATGGCTTATAAAACCTAACGGTCATCTTTTGTTTGAAGACCTCAAAAATCAATTTTATCATCTTACCCTTCAAGTAATTATTTGAGACTTTTTGAGATCAATAAAAACCATGCTTTCATCAAGCTACCCTTATTGTAATTTAATTTTGACTATTCCATTGCAACCCGAACATCTAAGACTTTAAAAACATACTTTGATTTTATGTGTTTTCGAGCACGGGAACCCAAAAATTGAGGTATAGTAATAGAGCATTTTTCATGAAATTAATTCATTTGAGATTAATGAGCTCATTTCCTTTGGATTTTAGCTCATTAATGCTCATTAATGCATTCTCATCTAAAACCTTAAACTTTCACCCTTGGATATGGATCTCCATTGTGCACCCCATGTATCCCCTCTAAGATCAATTTCAAATATCTATAAACCTCTCATGCAACCCTAGATTTGGCACAAGTCATTTTGGCCCTAAATTCCTATTAACCAATCAAAGTGTATAGATTTGTGGCCAAGCTACATGCTCAACCATTGATTCCATACACCCATGTGCACCCTCCGTAGGATTGAAATCTAGAATTCAAATATCTATGTTATCCCCATGCAGCCCTAGATCTAGCACAAACAACCCTAACCCTTGATTGTCTTCAACCAATCAAATTTGTTGGTTTAATGGATAAACTTCATTCTCCACCCTTAATCCCTTAAACCCTAAACTCTATCCTAACCCTCCATTTGATGCAAACCCTAAATCAAATCCTGACCTTAGATCTATCACTTATCCACTTGAGGTCTAATCTCAACCCCTAATTGATTTCAACCATTAAGAGGGGAGCCTTGCTCCCCACACCATGTAATCCTAGCCATCCACCTCCCACCTTCCAAGATTAGATACTAGCCCTTAACCCAACCCCCAAGGCCTATAAATAGCCCAATTTTTTTGTGTCAAACAAAGGAGAAAAAATCTAAGAGAAAATCTGAGAAAAGAAAAGAAAGAGAAAGGAAAGAAAACAAGTGGGAAAAGCTCAACTGTTTAGCCTTAACCCAACTCCTAAGTAAGGTAAGCCTAAACCCTTAATCCAAAAATAGTTAATTAATTAATTTTGTTCATTAAGCATGCTGTCTTTGCGCTCTAATTCATTTCATTAATCACCTCTTAATGAGGGTTACACAACAGAGACAAAACATGTCTCTACTGCACTTTATTTTTTACCACAGACCACTCTTTATTTTTTATGATTTTTCCAGCCAGCCAAATTGGCTCAAATTTTAATGGTAGGGTTCTGTGAGGGTATCCTACCTCTGATAAAAATTTGGTGAATTTTAGAGCACGTTTTGGTCTCAAAACAGTCCCTCCCAAACATGCCCTAAAAACTAGTTTTTCTGAACTTTAGTTTTTTAAGCATGTTTGTCTTTTTTTCTGATTTTTATAGTCATTTTAAAGAAAATTTTTGTATATGTGATTCTCTATATGTTAGGGAATGTCTATAAAAAAATTGGTAGTTTTTCAACCTCCCTAAGGGGCCTAAATTATCAAAAAAATAGGTTGTTGGATTTTCTCCAAACAGCTAATGCCTAAATTTTAAGTCTAATTAAAATTCAGGTGTTCATTAAATTTAGGCATTGGCATTTGGGGCTCACCCCATTGACCCCTGACCTTCTTTGAACCCACAAACAAGCCTAAAATGCATTTTGGAACCCATCCCTATGCCAAAATATCCCTATGAGCCCCTGCCTTTCTCCAACGCCTAAACTTTAGCCAAATTAAAATCCAGGCGTCCAAAACACTTTCAGGCGTTAGGTCTGAAATAAAATTTTATTTTTATTTGTAAAACAATTTAATTATTTTATAAATATTTTTTTAACTTAAACAAAACCCGTGGATTACAGAGAGGTTCTTTACCCCTTGCAAGTGCTCTCATTACTGGGACCCACAGAAGAGGCTCAAAACCCAAGGCCAATTGCTGGTTTTTCTCCTACAACTAATGCTTGAATTTCAACCTTAATTAAATTCAAGCGTCAGGGTTAAATTCAGGTGTCAAGCCTGAGACTGAGAAACCAATTCACTTTTTTTTTTATTCCAGTCTCTACCCTTGTAAGGGTTCAGACTTTAGGTTTGAGTAACAAGACTTCAGAGTGGTTTCTTTTACCTCTTTATAAATCCTTACACCAGTGGGACCTACAAAAAGGAAGTCCAAACTCAAAGGCCAATTGCAAGTTTTTCTAACAACTGATGACTGAATTTAGCCTAAATTAAATTTAGACGTATTAAATTTAGGCATCCAGGCCAACGGCTGAATTTTAGTCTGAATTAAATTCAAGCATTTTAAAATTTAGGCATCCAAGACAAATTCAAGCGTCAGACCTATGGAAAATACAAAAACTCATATTTTTTTTCTTTTTTGACATAAACTCTTATGGCAGTCTAAGATATGTATGTTAATGAGAAGTCACCCGTGCCTAACACCTTCCCCAAATACAACAAAACAACTTACCATTTCTTTTTGAAAAACAGGCCAGTTTTAGGAGTTAACCCTTAGACCTCCGGCTCTAGACTTCTCCTCCTTTCTAAGGAGGGGAACCGATGTCCAACTCTGTCTGTAAACCCGAGTTAGTGGTGACTCCAAAGAAAGCCTAACTCAAGGGTTAGCCACTTTACCCCACGTTGCTCGGATCGGGCTTGCACCTGACAATGCCCACATGTGGAATTTGATGAAATATCACCTAGCGATGTATTAAACCCATTAATGAAAATATTCATGTCGAAACTCAATCTTCTTCTACTCGAGTTTCACTACTTAGGATCCCCTTCCCTCATTAAGTAGATCAACTAGCTCTAACCAAGGAAAAAGCACAAAGTTAATATTTATGCTATTTAAATTATTTATTGTTCACTGACAAGTGTGAACTAGAGTATTATGAAGAAGCAATGTAGGTTAAAATAAAATAAGTGGGAGCTTGCAGTGGATGATAAGATGGATTCATTGTCATCAAATCAAACATGGGATTTGTTTGAGCTACCCGAGGACAAGAAAGCTCCACATAACAAATGGGTTTATAGGTTAAAATAAGAGCATGATGGGTTCAAATGATAAAAGGCTAAATTAGTTGTGAATAGGGTTATCAACAGAACAAATATGAATCGTATATAGGTATATCATATTTGATTCATTTAGATTATATATAGATTCGAATTCTAACCAAAATTCATCGAATATTCAAAAAAGGGTTTTAAATTCAAATTCGTATGACTAAATCGAATATCAGATATAAATCTGAATATCCAAAAACAAAATTGAAAGAAGAAGCTACAATCTACACATCTGGAAAAAATGAAAAGGAAGAAGATATAGATGAAGAAAAGCGGAAAAAAAAGAAGCAAAAACTCATTTGTCACTGTTGTCATCGCCGCTGACTTCCTACCATCATTGCTACCCTACTGTCACCACTGTTGTTCCTTTGTCACTGCCATCATTACCATAGAGGTGTGTAGTTGCTCACTTGTTTATAGATCTCATATCTTGCTTTTGATAGTGAACAGATCGACTCCTCACTCTCTATCCATCACCTTCATCTCTCTCATCTCTACCGTCCCTCAATGAAGAATGATGAGATGATTAGGTCTTAAGGTTTTGTCTTATTTGATGTTTTTTACTATAATACCCTTGACTTTGCACATGATTTATTAAAATACCCTTATACGCTATATCCTTGTGATATATATCTAATGTAACATATTTAGTTCTATATTAAACTCTATATATGAGATATTTTATAAAAAATAGTATGTAACATAGCTTATAATATTAAACTATATTTATATATTATCGAATACTGTTCTGATGAATATTTGCTAAACGAATTGAATATAGATGCATCCGTATTTGCTTTTTTCGGGACGAATATGAACCAAATCATCCCTAGTTGTGAAGGGATATCAACAAAAGGCAGGTGTCAACTACTCAAAGTTAATCCCTCCAGCTGTGAAACTATCTACTATTAGATTAGTTTTGAGTATTGTTGCAGTAGAGAACTTGCATCTAGAACAGTTAGATGTAAATATAGCATTTCTTCATGGTGACTTAAATGAAGAATGTTATATGCAACAACTACATGGGTACATGGTACCGGGTAAAGATAATATGGTGTGTAAGCTCAAGAAGAGCTCATATGCATTGAAACAAGCACCTAGATAGTGGTATATTAGGTTTGATACCTTTATGTCTACAAACGGGTATGAAGATGTCATGTTGATCGATGTTATTATTTCAAGAAGTTCAGTGCTTCTTATATTATTCTCCTCTTGTATGTACATGATATGCTTGTTATAGGTTCAAGCATGGCTGAAATAACAAGGTTGAAAGAGCAACTCTTTAAAGGGTTTTCTATAAAGGATTTGAGTGCAACAAAACAAATCCTTGATATAAAGATTAGTAGAAATAGGATGAACAAGCAGTTGAGGTTATCCCAAGCACAGTACATTAAAAAATACTGAAAATATTCAACATGGATGGTACTAAGCCAGATAGAACTCCTATAGCAGGTCACTTCAAACTTTCTAGAAAATAAGGTGCAACAACATATAAAGAGAGGTAGCACATATCAAATATATCATATGTATTTGTAGTTGGTAGTCTTATGTATACCATGGTCTACTCTAGACTAGACATTGCTCATGCAGTGGAAGTTGTGAGAAGGTTTATGAATATCTAGACATGGAGCATTGGTGAGCCGTGTAATAGATTATGAGGTACTTGAGAAGTGCTACGGGTTTGTAATTGTGCTATGGTGGTGCAAAAGTTAGTTTATAAGGATATGTTGATTCTAACATGGTAAGAGATCTAGATGGTAGAAAGAGTACTACTATAGGTTACATCTTCACTTTGGGTAGTCAAGTAGTTAGTTGAGTCTCAAGGTTGTAAAAGATTATTACTCTCTTAACTATAGAAGCAAAGTATGTGGTAGCTATGGAAGTGTGCAAAGAGATGATATGGCTACAGTCTATCTTGAAAGAGTTGGGTAAGGAGCTAAGAGATTGAAAATTTTATTGTGACAGTCAAAGTGCAATTATTCTTATAAAGAATTCAACTTTTCATGCAAGGACAAAACATATTGATATGAGATATCATTTTATACATTCATTTCTAAAAGAGAGATTAATTACTTTGGAGAATATTCACACCAATATTAATCCATTATATATATTCTCTAAGGTGGTTATTATTGAGAAGTTGAAGACATGCCCAGCTTCTACCAGTCTTCTAGCCTGAGGTTGTGGGAGGAAATTCACACTGAGTTTGCACTCTTATTCAACATTTTATAGATGGAGTTGGATTGATTGCAATCAATATCCAAATGGGAGATTGTTGAGGATGGATCTTGATTAGTAGTTGGGAGTACTATTGATTGAGGGGTACTATTTGTGAGGCCTTGAAATACAAGGTACCCCTAGCGCATAGGTCGAGCTCTGTGCTAAGCTCGTCGAAGGTGTAAGGGTGACACACCCCTTCCGGGGGTGCTAGGGTGGAGCCCCTAACCCAAAAAGTAGAGCTAGTAGTGGGCACTTTCTCTTGAATCTCCTTGGTCACGATTGTATGTGTAGAAAGTGAAGAGGAAAGGAAAGTATGGTTTGTCTTGGCCATTTTGGTGCCCAAAAAAATATGCAAAGAAAGTGAAACTTTATAAGAGTATTTAACAGTTGCTCGATTTTAAATTGAAAAAAATTACACTTTTTCAATCCATCATTCTAAGATGGGAAGTTTACTGGTCTTAAATGAAAAACATTAGAAATTTGCAAAATCATCCATCATTCCGAAAATTAGACAATATAAAAAGGTCTTTTATATGAAAATTATACAACGTTCTAAGGAAAGTCACGATTTTCCAAGTAGACGCAAACCTCAAACTAAGCTACATGTCATTTTCTCATGGCTCTACAACTGATCTAGATTCTCTACTAACCATGAGTAGAAAACCTACACCAATAATTCTATAGAAGAAATAAGAAAGAAGGATATAAAGGAAGAAGGAAAAAGAAGAAGAACAACAAAGAATAAAGAAGATGAAGGAGGTATGAAATACCACGTAAGTTTATCCTAGAGGGGGGTGAATAGAATTTCTAAATTTCTTTAACCCCTTTAAAGATGTTAGGATTAATGTTAATTCAATTTTAGTCTTCTTAGAATTAAACTAAGTGAGTGCGTGTTATAAAGTTTCTACTCAAGAATATTGTCAAACACGTGGTGTGCAAGAGTAATTACAAGCTTAATAGTAAAGAGACATGCAAACACACAATCAATCCACAACACGAGATTTATAGTGGTTCGGCCACACCGGGGCCTATGTCCACTTTAACTACTCGATTTTATTAATCAATCATTTACAATGATTACAAGGTCATGAGCAAACCTTAATTTATATGCTTGATGTCTCTGACAAGCACGACCTTGGTTGTCTCCGAGCCAAGGACTTACAATTCGTCACACGACATCTCCGACTGTTGACACAAGGGTACAAGGTATACTACCAATGTGGTTCTCAATAATTAAATGTAACAAGATATAGTCCAAATATGGGAATCGAAGTCCCAATTTAATGTGGCTCTAAAATAACCAACTATACAATATGGTCAACCTAGGGAATCATAGTTCCTATGCAAGTAGTGGCCCTCAATAGCGAAATATGCCAATGTAGTCAAGTAAGGGAACCAATGTCCCAATATAAAGAGTGACACTCAACTAATCAAATATAACAAGTGTATGGTCTCTACTCAATACTATGAGAGTGTGTGAATGCCTCTAATGAAGGCAAGTATACAAGTAAATCACACAACTAAGTATGACATCTAGAATAGGCAAATATAAGTGAGACTCATAAGGGTTTTAGTTCTTGGAATGGTTTTCCAAGGATTCACATGTAGAGTAGTGGTATAGAAATACAATAAGTAAAAACTAACAACAAACTACTTATAATGTAAACAAACTCAAAAATATAAGCAAAAATTTTACCTCAACCTTTTATGTTGGGAGTTTATATGTTTAAACTGAAGGAATAACTATCTTTATCCTTCCTCATCTTTTTTCTTGTAAAGGAAACCTCATTCATGCCCTCAAGAAAGAGAACCAACTCTCTTCTTCTCCTCTAGTTGCTTGGAAGCTTGAGTGAATGAATGGAGCGGGTATAGAGCTTGTAGAGCTCTTGTTCTTGTCCAAATATCATTTTCCTTTCCCTTAGCAAACCATTTTTTTCAAATCCCCTTAAACCTAAAGGTTTAGAAGAGAAAAATGCTCTTTTATAGGGGTGAGGAGTGCCCCAAATCATTGGATTAGAATATTTGAAAATGGGTTACTCTTTAGAGCTCTAGATTTTCAAAAAACGGAGTTTAAATTTCAAACAAACGCAAGAGGGGAATAAAATTTTGTATTTTACAAAATTTTCCCCATGATCGATCACGAGATCCATGATCGATTAGGCCGCAATCCTTCTCGTGATGGATCATGGCTTATGGGGCTTGGCTCTCAGGTATCTTAGGCTATGTCACAATTTGGGATCGTAATCGATCACGATATACGTGATCGATCACCACCTGATCATGCCAGTTAGAAGGAGCTCGACGAGATGATTGTTTTGAGTACTTGTGAGTTCCGAACAGACGTTGTGATCAAAAGTTATGGTCATTTTAAGTTGAGAAGTCTATACTTATTTCTCAACTCATTTTTCACTGGGATTTTTTTGAGCATTTGCACCTAGGGGCATATATTGGTCCTAAGGCCTTCTTAGGATCAAACCTTGGTATTTGGGGGTTTCCTAAAGTAGTCACACAATACCCATTTGGGTTTATACATGATTTACCTTTCGGGCTTGGAGATGGTGACTTAGCTCTTCGTTGGCACTTCTCTTTGGCTCTTCTTGAGTTCTTGTTTGATATATCTTAGCTTGTAACACTTGAACCTCTTCCCTATCAAGGTGATGGTCCACACTAGACACTCGTAGGCTTACTCATTATACATAACATTCATAGCTTATCACCTAGACTTGGAATGAAATTGACAAATTACATAATGACTTAACAAAGTAAAACCGTATGGAGAAATTGTATGAGTATGTTGGATACCTCATACATATGGTATTACTTCATTATATTTAAGGTTGAATGTATAATACCATCCATACCCTTGTGTGAGTACATAAATAACTAAAAAAATACATGACATATGACTATGACTATTTTTCCCCTCTTATTTATATTGTGTAAATTTCTACACCATATGCTTGCTTCATTAACTTATTTCTAACAACTTATAACATAGGAACATATGAAAATATTGTTCTTTATATCCAAATTTGGCTGTTTTTGGAAAATATGTGGCATTCTCTTTCCTGCATTTCCATCTCCATGTAGAGTTCATGGGACAAAGAACTTAAATAGCCTGATGAATGAAGAACTCAATAGTCATTTAGAGTATGCCATTCTTCATCATCCTTTCATAAAATTTCTCTTTTGAGAATATCTTTCAATGCCACACTATTCTACCTACAATTTCGTGTAAACTCTTATGGCTAACAGTTGATAATCTAAGCCTTTAAATGTGTAATCTACAACACAACTTGGCTTCATAATGAATGGTAAGAGGGAAGAACATATCCTTTAAGCTATGGAAAATGAGTAGATGTTAACCATCAAGCTGGCATGAGGGTTGGAATGGCCAAAGGTGCTTTATTTTTAGTATATGCTAAATAGTTCAACTCAATCATGGTCCTAGGAGAGAATAGACTCCAAAGCAGTTCCTAGGATGTTAAGAAGTCATATCATAAGGGTTGTGAGATGGTGTAACTTCAAACAACCATAACTGTTGATCCTGCCATCGTCTCAAGACCAAAAGTACTTGTTTTGCTCATCTTGATGAGTACTTCAACACAAACAATTGAAAAAAGTCCATTGGGCTGTTGGATTGATGCTGAAAAAGTCCATTTTGGGGTCAAATTTTAGTTTTCTAAAAGAAAAAACATATTTGACAAAGTTCTTGTTGGTGTTTTGTAAGGATTTTATAGTCCATATTTATTTTAGATCATGTCCCAGTAAGTTTAGTAGTGGGTTTAAGTGGAATTAGGACTCTTTTACCATTTTTGGGTCAATTAAGGTGTTAGGAATATAACCATGACATAGTAATGGAACGAAAACATTAATGAATCATAATTTGAGTTTTATCTAGGTTTTCCCTTTTTTTGTTTCAATGTGGATAGAATTTTCATGCTCTTGAGTAGAAGATGGTGATCTTCTTCTCTCTTCCTTTTGTGCTCTCTACTACACTTCATGAGAGGTGCAAATCATGGCCGAAGCTAAAAGAATATCAATCATCCAAATTTGTTGCTATGTCCAATTGCCATGCAAAACCATGGTACCAAGTAGTGACAAAATGAAGTATATAAGTCCACTCCAGTTGCAACAACGCAAATAATAATAATAATAATAATAAATTCAAGCAAGCAACAAAACACCCCCCAATAAGAAGTGTTCTTCAGTGTTGAATCAAATCCCAAATATTATAAAGATTGGAAACATTTTTCATTTCCCTCCAGTTTCATTAATGGAATAGGGTTGAGGTGAGACACTGCTTTGGAGATCTCTGATCTTGTTGTGGTCATGAGTAAGCCCCAACCATCCTCCCCATTGCTTCATCCAATTTTTTCCATTTTCATGGAAGTTACTGTTGAATCGTACTAGTAGTTAAGGGAAATGCATTTTAGATGCAAATTCACCATTGACAAATGGTACAATGGTGGGCTATTGTTGTCTAAATGAACATTAGCTTGTGGGTCATGCCTTCTTACAATGTATGAATAATATGAGTGATTAAGGACCTCAGTTGTAGCACAGCCTCTAGTTTTTATTATCCTACATTTGTTAGATATATTGGATAAGAAGACCGAGGGTTTAGTAGATGTTGTTGGTGAAGCCTTTAATGGCTAATGAAAAATAGACTTGTTGGAGATATCAATCAATTGGTCTAATGATGGTGTTACTAAATTAGTAGTTGTGAATGAATGCACCAAATTTCAAGTGTGGATTGAAACTGGGTTCAAACAATTGTCATTAATTTCCTGGTAGTTTGTTATATTATTTATGGGATTACTTTTCCAATCTAGAAGAAAACCTAGATTTTTAAATAATTTCTTTTATTTTAGAAAAATAATTGCTTATGAAAGAACAAATAAAAAAACGATATGAAAGAAGAATTTGTATTTGAAGAATAAAGTACTTAAAATTTCCATTTTAGGAAACTATAACTTAAAAAAGCCGTTTTCTTTTTGTCTTCTCACTTTGTTGAACTCATTCTTCATTTTTTTCTCAACTATGTTTTTCCCCCTTCTCTTGAGTGTTAGGAGTCTTCCAAAATGTTCAAAAGTTCCAAAAAAAATCCCCTCAAATATGATACCTCTTCTCTATGGATGGGGAGAGGTTGTTATGACACGAGTCTCTCATACGCACGAAACTCTTTGTTTTTTTATCTATCCATGAGTAAACAATGCTTATGATACTCTCTTGGTTGACTTATTTGAGAAGCTTCCTAACCAGATAAGACTTATTATGATAAATCATTTGGTGTCTACGTGCTTGTAGATTGTAAAGAGTTTTCCATGTGTGCAATTGCTTCCTTATCTATGAACATACTTAATTGTTGCTAGTGGGGTTTTAAGATCATCATTTCCATGTCTACGAGCACTTGTTTATGGGTGCTTGCATACTTTGGTATTTATTGGCTGTGAGCATATGTGGTGTCTTATAATAGGTGCTTGCAATCATTGATAGTTTTATGGTATATGATGGTTGAGTGCCATGTGTCAACTTATGGTTGATTCTTGTAGACATTGGTCCTATAAACTAAAAATGTGACAAGTCACTTTGCCATAGATAGACTTTGTTCTTTCTTGACTATTATGTGAGTCTCCATATGTTAAACGTTGAATGCCCTCACATACTTGCTTTTATCCATGTGTGAAACATGTAAGAAAAGTTTTAAAGGTAATTAGTATAGATTACAAGCATAACATGCATTTAATGCAAGTCCCTTCACTTGTTCACAAGATTTGATATATGTACTTCACATATGTACATTTTTCCATGCATTCATTGACAAAACATAAAGCATAAAAGAAATTAAGAGAAGATGGACATGGACATAAGGGATTTGCGTGGTTCAGCTTGGGCCTACATCCACACTGATAGAACTATCACTGCTATTTTTTTTATCTATTCTTGTGGGGCCAGGCCTTATTTATATACAATGCTCTTAATGAGAAAGGAAAAACTAACTGATGTGGGATTGATAGGAATCTCAAAGATTTGGGATGAACCGAATTTCAAACATTATATTATTACACTATCAAATTGATGCAAGGGTGTCCACTAGCAACAATTTGTCTACAAGAAACTAGTGACATGTGTAAAAGCCTTGGGGAATTTATCCACACATTGGAGCTTTGTAGACACGTATGTAAGATTGATAGTGTGATCATCATAAGCTTCATGCATTGAATGGCAATAAACCTCAATATCTTTGTTCTTTCATGAAAGATAAGATTTCTTTATAATATCAACATGAAGAAGAGCTATATGTTCTTGATGGAAATCCAATTTAAAGAGCACTCGTTAAATCCAAATAATTTTAGAGCTAGTGGAAGACAGTCGAATATTCAGTTTTAGTATAAGATTTAGAACATCATTTCCGTTTTTTACATTTCCATGATATTAATGCATTGCCAAGATATATACACAAGCCAATAATATAATGGCAAGTGTACGTTTGAACAATCCGCCTAATTAGTGTCATATAACCCTTTGAGTTGAGCAGGAGATCCAATAGAAAAAAAAAATAGTCCACACTCAAGAGTTTCAAGTAAATAGTGAATGATTTATCCTACTGTGACAAATGAAAATGCCTTAAGTTAGGGCAGTCATAAATTGACTAACCAAATTAACCACATAGAAAATTTTAGGTCTAGTAATATACCAGTCTCCTGATAAATCGTTGGATCTGAAATACGAGTGAGCCCTTAGAGTGATGTTGCATCAGATTATCGATTAGAAGGTAGTGCTCAGTCAACGGATTTAACTAATGGTACTGCAGAACTATCTTTTTGCCTATAAGCAATCTCTTGTTTGAATATTTCAAATAAACATGAATCTTTATAATCAAATAGATGAGAAATAAAAAATAAATGTGAAGACAATTGAGAAAGTTAAAAATAAATATAATTTTCAATAAACACTGCATTTCATTATATGTGAATGTGGCTGACAATGACATCATAACACAAAAACCCTTTGATTTGGAGAATACCCAAGAAAATCACATCTAACAGATTGAGTAGTTTATTTGAACTGTTCAAGTGATGGCGGGTGAACAAAATAAAGACATCAAAAAGGACAAAGATAAGCATAAATATGATGAGTACCAAAGAATAAAAAATGGGGAGATTTGTTTTCAAGTTTGGGTAATGGAAATCAATTAATAACATGAATTGTAATAGAAATAGCTTCAACACAAAAAAAATTGACATGTACAAAAGAGTCAAGAAGCAAAGTCCAAGTTATATATAATAAATGAAGATTTTCCCGCTTGCATCCCTGTGTTGTTGAAGTGTGTAGGGACAAAATCTTTGAGATATAACTTGTTCGGTTTAAAAAATGTTTAAAATACTTAGAATCATATTCACCATCCGAATTAGATTGTGTTTCAACAAAAATCATTTTTTAAAGGCATTAGAAACTTTTGATTTTGAATATAAGAAATAAATCCAACTATATGTACTAAAGTCATGAATGAATGTGACAAACTATTTGTGTTGTAAATGTTTAAAATTTCATTGTTAACAATGAAATTATATATGTTAGATATTTGAATATTGAACATTCAAATTTTTGCTATAAAAATATCTTATTTTTTAGTCTTTACATGTTCAGTAATCAGTTGATTAAGTTAAGTTTTTAAATTATTTTTATTTAGGGGTTTGACACCTCCCATTGGACATATGTCACTTCCATTGGACTTATATTCAAGCATAGGAATTTTAGCATGGTAGCTAGGATATGAGAAAATGTATGAAAAAGACTCTAACATAATGTTTAAAAGGTTAGAAATTAATTTTAATTGCTTGAGATCTGATTAGAGAGTTTTTTTATAAAGTATTAGAAGTTAATGAGGGCTTGCAAGTCATTATTTAAAGTATCAGAAAACTTAAAAGTAAATACATAAATCTTAGGTACCTAGAAGTAAAAACATAAGGTTTTAATGTGCTTTATATTAAAGCCTTAGATCTTAATGG
>JAOXJP010239088.1:0-23449 GCA_025762735.1 Platanus orientalis | reverse complement strand
CATCCTACTATGTTACCTAAGGACCACCTATCTCATCTCATGAGATCAAATAATTACCCATATAAAGAAACAAATTTATGTGATACTAGAATAAATTATTATTATTAATTAATCATGCTTATATTTTATGTGAATGGCTTTGTTAGGACACATATTTCCAAAATTTATATGTTTCATTCTAGGGTTGTGTGCAAGGAGAGAGAGGTTCCAAAATTGTAAATCATCTTTGGATGTGTTTTCTTCTTGATAGTGAAAGTTTTCTTTGTGGCTCTATGGTTTTTTCCCAAATTGGGGTTTTCCACGTAAATCCTATGTTTTGCGTGATTTCTCTCTTTGTTTTGTTTGCCATTTCTATTGCATCTCATTTCTTCTGCGACGAAGAAGGTAAAACAATCTTAACACTTTAGTGCCAAGATTAATTTTTACTAGGTCATTGATTATTTCTTTTCATCCATCTTCAAGTTTTAGAGGGGCTAACTTGATTTTCATTTGTTTAAGATTTTTCAGACTTGTCTCGTCATGTGTGAATAATTGACTTGGGTTGAAGTAGTAAGGAGAGACATTGCCACTTGTAGTTTAATGGCAGATATGGCCCTAAATAAAGTGGAATGGTAGAATGGGATTTGTGTAGCTGACCCCAAATAGTTGGGATAAGGCTTTTTGTTATTGTTGTTGTTATCTCATCATATGCGAGTGATGTTGATCACTTTCTACCATAAATACCATATTTATTGGTAGTTTGAAATTGATAATCACATTATATCCAAGGCTTTTTTTTGTTTCTCTTTGGCTTAGGGTCCAAAGCAGCTTGCTTAAATTCTGTTATTGCTACTAATTTCTATTTTTAGAACTATTTCCGTTTTCCTTCTTGGTCAAAGCTTGCCTAGCAAGTAGCTCTGTTGGATTGTTACTTTGTCTAATAGTTCCACAAGTGGCACCTTTCTTTCTTTTGCATATGGGTCTTGCTCTAGTTGTAACTCTAGAGTATGTCTCCCATAAGCATGGAATATGATTGGCTTCTTGTTCTTGCTATGCACAACATATTGGGAGTGTTTTGATGTACAAATAGCTCATCTAAGCCAAAGGAAGTGTATGCTCCTAGACAATTTCCTATGGCAATAGCGTGGCTTTGGCTTAGCCAGGGTAGTTTTCCCCTTAAAGATTCTTTTGGGCTTCTCACCAGATGGGGTTTCGTGTTTTATGGCGATTTGCTCATGTGATGTTGAGTTTGCATTGCTTATTGTTTTAATCTTGTAAAATACTGCACCAGCATAATATTATTCAATTGATAGAAACAAATTATGATTGCCATGATTTTCCTTGCGATTCATTCCAAGGATGCTTGATGGATTGATGAAATATGGAGGGAACAACATTTTATTTGTGCATCCATGGTTTTTCAATTAGTGCCTTATGGAGGGTATTGACTTCATTTATGAACCGCAAAGTCTATATATGTTCATTATAACCAAACCTTTTCTTATCTTGATCATCCTCATAGAATGTTATTCATTTTGATTGAAACCTTGGATGATCAATCTACTACGTCGGAGCCTTGATGGCTTATTTTCCCATTCAGTCATCATCCTTGTTGAAAAAATATTGACTATTGATCCTCCATGTATCATTACCCGGGTGATGTCAATATCATTAATTTTTTTGATTATGAAAAATGGCCTGTTGTAGAGAGGGTCATCTGAGTAATGGTTAGTGTCATCGAAAGTTATGATAGGCATTCAGATTCCATCACTAGTTGCCACTTGACGTGATGCTCTTGTTACCTCCATATTAGTGAATTCCTCAGGATTTGATAACACATATATCATCAAGTGCCTTAACTTGGGAGATGTAATAAGAGAATTATAGATGCTAAAATGCGAAGATATCTTCTTCAGGTGAGACATGACATGTTAAGGGACTACCCTTTCAGTGTTTCTATTGGCACCATCTAGAAAATTCTCCTACGGATGAAAGGCACATGTATCTTTGGTTAACTTAGAGCACTTTCACTAAAGTGGAGACACAAGGAATGTTTTTAACAAGGATGTAATGCGGGAGAGTTTTTGCCAAGGTACGTGCCATGGTGTTTGACATATAACGAATGTGGGACATCATCTACATGAAGTTGATGAAATAGGGCCATGACACACCCCACGATGAGCATTCAATGTCATGATGAAGAATGGAGAAAGTGGCTATGATGGAGAGTGGAAAATAACAATCTTACAACATGGAAAGATACTACAATGGCCACAACTAATTGACTCAGTATAAATAGGTGAGAGAAGGAAGAAAAAAGATCATCGTCAACATCATCATCAAATTTAATCTATCTTAGGAGTAGGAGTAATGTAAAGTAGTCTGTAATTCAGTTTGAGAGGATTGGACTTGGTTCATTCATTGGTTTCTATCACTAGCTTGTTCGATATCAAATAAGATGACCCTAGAGAGAAGCGTCTCCCCTTGAATAGAGCAAGACACTTGTACTATGATATTGATTATTATATCGACAAAGTTTGATTGTTTATTCTTTCACTTTGAGGTTTATGAAAAGTCCTCTTTGTTGAGGCACATACCAAACTTGTTCCGGTTATTTGGGTTACCCAAGCCCAGATTAAAGTGTGGAAGAAGAAATTTTTTCCAACGGTTCATGATGACTTTCATGTGTTCAGTTTCTATTGAGGCCAACATTATTTCAGTTTACTTATTTCCCATCCTTAACTTGATTTGGTGTACTTGGTGCACCTCCTTTTTTTTAGTGTGTGCCTAGATTTGGAACACTTATCCTCAGGATTATTGCATTACATGAAAAATATTATGTTTCATTGTCATATGATACCCAATTTTTGTTAGATGCCTAAGATTCTAAAGTAGATTTTGTCTGCGTCACTATCGTCCAATAATGGTACTTCTAACCCCAGGTCATCTTCTTCAATGATTGTAGAAAGTCCATCAACTAGCAGGTGAACCTCAGATTATTAGGTGGCAATAATTGAACCACCTTATTGGTATGGTGGGTCATGTTGGTAGGCTCTCTGTCACTTTTAAAAGGCTTCCATGAAGAGTGAAAAATATGAAACTTGAGATATTATATGATGAAAGTACCAGTTAAATGTTTGATCAGCAAGGGTTGATGAGAATAAATGAATTAGGTCATATGAAGTTCTTACTTCCCTACATTTATTAAAAAATCAATCAACATGTTGGAGTGAATCTATGATACTGTAGTAAGTTATGATGTTTTGAAATTGATTATCTTCTAATAAAGGTGAAAAGTACACCTCTTCCCACATGCGTGATGGAGCCCTTCAAGGAACTTCATGGTTTAAGATATTCTAAACCTTCATATCTATCAAAGTATCACATCTAATCAAGTTGATGAAGCGGATCTAAATTCCTTGCATGATATTCTTCCATTCCATAATGGAAGAACTCCACAAAGAAAAGAATGATAATTGTGTTCCAATTAGAAACTCATTCTAGAGGTACACTGAAAACCAGTCCAGACCTATATCATTTAGAGATAAGGGAAAGAGCCACAATAGGAGGGCATCATTATGCATAATTTCTATTGGTGTGGAGTCTAATGCAGTCAGAGAAGCAAAGAAGAAAATGCAGAAAGTTCAGACTGATCAAAAGGGCCCTCACACTAATCCAACATAGCCAAACTGATCTAACATTAAGTGGATTGATCTAGACAGACTTTAGACTACACAGGATGGACAACAAAAAGGTAGCAAACTGATCCAATTTTGGGTTGGACCGATCCGACTTAGAACTCTAACCGATCTAGCAGTAGAATTTCAGATGCAAACGAAGATAGAAGATCCATGGAAGAGAGGAACACTTGCCATGTTTTAACCTCTATAATGTATTTAATGTCTTAATTATTGTTTAGGGTTAGATTAATCTAGAAAGAGAGTGGAAAATATATGGTTTATGAGAGATTGAGAGAGAACTCTTGTATTCTTCCAAAGATAGTGAATCTTTTTTCATGGCTCCATGGGTTTTCCCTAATTTGGGGGGTTTTTAAGTTAATCCTATATTTTGTGGTGTGCTTGTGGTTTAATTGTTTTGTTCTTTGATTATTATTCCTTTCATCTTGTTTTGTTTGATTGGTGGATTTTAGAATAATCCCCAAACAACTGGTATCGGAGTCAAGGTTTTGAAAGCCAATTTTAATAAGCCAAGGAAGTGCAAGAAATTTTGATTTGAGTGGGAGAAATAGTGACACGAGTGGAAGAATCCAAAAAAGTTTGGAGTTGAGAAGTTCAATGGTTCAAACTTTACACTATGGAAGATGCAGATAAAAGATTTCCTATACCGGATAAATCTCTATCAACCTCTTAAAGGGAAAGCAAAGAAACCCAAGAAGATGTTAAACAAGGATTGAGAAGTGCTTGATAGGAAGGCCCTAGGTATAATCAAACTCTCTTTATCTTCATCGGTTGCTTTCAATATTTCCAAAGAGAAAACCATTGAAGATCTCATGATGGCCCTTACATGGATGTATGAGAAGCCATCCACATCAAATATAATATTTTTTAATGAAGAGGTTGTTTTAAATAAAGATGACTAAGAGAGGTACCATTGTAGAACATCTTAATGAGTTTAATACAATCACGAGTTAATTATCCCCAGTAGGGATCAACTTTGATGATGAAGTTAGAGCCTTATTGATCTTATCCTCTCTATCAGAGAGTTGGGATGAACTAGTTATGGCATTGAGCAATTCCTCAAGTTTAGGTGCCTTGAAGTTCAATGATGTGGTGAGTGTAATACTCAATGAAGAAATCCACAGAAAGTCAACATGAGAAGCACCATCAAGTAGAAATGCATTGAATGTGGAAGGTAGAGGAAGAACTGCTGAAAGGAGGAAAGACCGTGTGAAGTCAAAGTCTAGAAAGAAATCTAAGTCAACAAAGCCAAGAGTGGAATACTAGAATTTGGGAAGAAAGGATACCTCAAGAAAGATGGTTAGGCACAAAAGAAGAAAAAGCATGGTAACAACAAGAAAAATGAAGCTTCTGCAAACATTGTAGATGGTGTTGCTAAAGATTCTTTGATTCTTATACTTGATGAAAATTTAGAGTCTTAGGTGTTAGATTTTGGTGCATCCTTTAATGCCATATTAAATAAAGAATGTCTTAAGAATTATGTACAAGGGCAATATGGGAAAATCTATCTTAGAAATAGCAAAGCTTGCAACATAATTAGCAAAGTAGATATTTAGTTAAACCTACTAAATGGAGATACATGGTTTTGAAAGGTGTAAGGCATATACCAAGTTTGAGGAGAAATTTAATTTCCATTGGCTAGCTTGCAAGTTCGGGACATATAACTACTTTCATGGGAGATAGGTGGAAAGTAACCAAAGGTGACTTGGTGATAGATCGAGAAAAGAAAGAAGGTATACTCTATCTTATTGGAAGCAAGAATCCATTGATGTAGCTGAAACAAGTGTCGCTTTATACATATAGCACTGCATGCTTAGGAACATAAGCGAGAAATGAATGAAAATTCTCCATAACAAAGGAAAGCTTCCAAGTTTGAAGGTTTTGGACTTGAAATTTTGTGAAGAGTGCATTTTGGAAAAACAAAAAAAGTTCAACTTTTTTAAAGTATGAATGAGGCCAAAGCTTCAACGGTTAGAAATGGTCTACACTGATATATAGGGACCAGCTTAGGTATGTCCACTTGGTGGCTCTTACCATTTTGTTACTTTTATTGTTGATGTGATTAAAAAATAATGGGTTAACTTCTTAAAACATAACTCTAACATGTTTGATGCGTTTAAGAAGTGGAGAGATTTGGTTGAAATGAAACATGGTTAAGGCTTTAATGCTTAGATCTAGCAATGGAGGGGAATATTATAGCAAAGAATTTGAGAAATTTTGTGCTTTGAATGAGATCAGAAGGGAGGATATAGTACCATATATGCCATAGCAAAATGGTGTGGTTGAATGGATATATATGACAATTGTAGTGGGCTGGAAGCATGAGGTTGCATGCGGGATTGCATAAACATTTTTGGGTGGATATGGTAAACACAACCACATATTTGATAAATAAAAAACCTTCAGTACCATTAAATAGTGGACTACCTGAAGAAGCATGGATGAGAAAAGAGATAAGCCTTTCACATCTTAGAGTGTTTAATTGTGTTTCACATGTTCATGTTGATGCTGATTAGATAAACAAATTAGATGTAAAGTCAAAGTTGTGTAATTTCATTGGGTATGGTTCTTGTTAGTGTATTTGATATCAATCCCATAGATAAACCATATGTATGGTCTATGTCTTATAAGTGTCTAATGTGCTCTCAAGTTCAAGATAAGAAGACAAGGTGGATTAAAGACTTGAAGAAAAACTGAAAACCATATCGAACTTGTCCATTCCATAAGAGGTATAAAGAATGCATTCCATATAGTTCATAGACCTAAATGTGGACCTACACATGGTGAAAAATCCACAAAAGACCCAAGGAAACATAACTCAAGAAATAGTGCAACAATCAGGGTCGTGCTCGATTACTGATCTCGTGATTGATCATGACCACAGTTTAGTCCCGAGCTTGGCACCCCTTCAAAAGTGATCGATCATGAAGGCGATCACAACTGAAAGCCTGAATCTGTGACTGATCACAAGATTGTTAGGCTTAGAGCCAGATTTGTGAACGATCACAAGATTGGTGATCAATTCACAAAGGCATTTTTGTTAGATGCATATTTTTGTTCCCCTATATGATTTTTTTTTAAATTTAAACCCCCTTTTTTGAAAATCTAAGGCTATAGAGACTTGCCCATAAAAGGGAATCTTTCCCTTTGGCTCTGTTTGTTTACTCGTAAAAGTTTGTTAGGGGGTAAAACAATACATAGGTAAAACTTTGTTTTGGAAACTTTTACTTATGATGTGTTTGTTTGAACTCATAAAAGGGATTGTAAAATAGCTTAGCAAAGTTTTCAAGTGTTTGTTTAAGCTCGTAAAAGGGGTTGTAAAATGCAAATTCACTTGGTCAACTTCCGTAGATTTTGTTTGTAGAATCTTTGATGTAAAAGATTTAACAATCATGAATCCTTTAGTGTGACCCATTGAATCAATCATGCTTTTCTAAACTAATACTCAGTAATTCGAACACAATTTCCATCTACACATAAAAACATCCCATATTCTAAACCCTATGGCATCAACTTCTTTGGTTTGATGTTCACTCTTTTGGTGCTGGAATTAAAGGGCAAATCATTGGAGTGTTTAAGTGAGAATGAAGAAAGTGGGACCAGTGCAAAAATAGAGCAACAGATGGGTTACAATAGTAGCACTAACTCGACTTTGAAAGCAACAAAAAAATCAATTGAAAGTGTGGATGGACGTGGTGACCTCCCAAAATGTATCAGTCTGTTGAAATTGAGTGGGTCATTGATTTGCTGCAACATGGTTGTAGAAATGTTAATCTTGGTTGAGAACGTGAACCACCTGTGTAACCTAGATTTGCAAATCCATCTCCTGGTATCTCTCTATCTCTCTCTAAACAGAAAAAAAAATCATCAGAAGCAATGAGAAGAGAATAATGTTGGATTTCATCTAAGTAGTTGCAGTTCCGTAGATTAAATGACTACAAATAGAGGAAGGGGGAAAAGAAAAAAGAAATTGAAGGGAAGGAAGAGGGTTATTGGTGACGAAGGGAGGGAGATAAGAGAGAGAGGAGGAAGAGAGGGAAGAGACGACCAACCTGGTTCATCTCCTCAACGTTGCCGCAGGCAAGGACGATAAATTTTCTCACAACCTTTCTTTTTTTATCCAGTTGGGAGGTTATATCGTTGGGCACCTCTAGATGGCTTTTCCCATGGAAGCGACTTACGCCCGATTTAGGCGTAAAAGGATTACTGACGTAGGGCGTAAAAGAAAAGCATCTTTTACAAACTTTTACATGTCAGGTTTGTTTTACTACCTAACAAACACCTGAAAACAAAGTTTTCTTTGAAAAACTTTTTTTTTCAGGCCATTTTATGAGCAAACAAATGGAGCCTTTAGGAAAAATACTTTAAGCAAGCTAGAGAGTGTTAGAACCCTTGCCAAAAAGAGAGCCTCCTCCCTTAAGAAATCACTCACTCTCTCACTGTTTTGAGCTAAACTAGCTATCATCTTCTCCAAAGATTACACTCTTACTCTCTCCTTTACAACACCAAACTACTACTATTGAGGAGAACTACTAGTGGGATCTTCCTAAGAGGAAACTAGAAACCCCTACTTAGTTGAGCTTAAAGAGCATTAAGCTAAGGCTTGAAGGTTATGGGTGTACTAAGGCATACAAACTCAACAAGGAGAACTCCCACTCTGGTAAAGTAGCAACATCAACCATCTAGTGGTGACATTTGCTTATTCTTGCATTTATTTGCATTCATATTCATACTTATCTTGCTTTACTTCTACCGGAGACACTAGAAGCTTGACCACACCAGTTAAAGACACTGAGTGTTCTGAATAGCTTGCCAAGGTCAAGTAGTGTAGGTTTTGTATATTTTTGACCTAGATTGTATTAGGTAATATAAATAAGATATACCTAAGCTTGAAGGTGAGCTTTATAAGAGTGGATGTAGGCCATTACACCAAATCACTATAAATCTCTTGTTGTGGATTGACTGTGTGATTGCTTATTTCTTGACTTTTATGCTTATAACTACTCTTGCACATCACTTATTTGGTAAAATACTTGAGTAGACACTTTGTATCACACACACACTTGGGCTAATTTTAATAAGAGTAAAAGTAAATTAAAATCATTCTTAACATTTAATAAAAGGGGTAAACAATTTTTAGATCCTATTCACCCCTCTATGATCAACCTACTAGGTCTTTCAGTTCTGATGAGTTTGGATACCTATTTTGGGATAGTGAAAAACCCAAAAATCTTTAAAAGCAGAGATGTGGTATTTAATAAAAAGGCAATGTATAAAGACAAGATAGAAGAACATCAAGGCAATAAGGAGTTTAGGGAATTTAAGGAGATTTCTGAGGGTGATGAATAAAGAGTTAAAAGCAATAAGATGCTAGAAGAAAACTAATAAATGGAACATTGAACACCTACTCTAGATATAAGATCTTCAAGAATATCTAAGCCTACGCGATGATTATCTCCTTTATTGTACCATTTATTGTCGATAGATGAGGGTGAACTAGATTCTATGATAAAGCATTGGAAGTTAATGAAAGAACTAAGAGGGAGCATGCCATGGATGAGGAGATGAAGTCTTTGATTACAAACTAGAAATGGTACTTAGTTTTACTACCTGTAGGAAAGAAGACACTAGACAACAAATGGGTATATAGGTTAAATGAAGAGCATGATGTAAGCAAAAGATATAAGGTTAGGCTAGTTGTAAAGGGGTGTCAACTAATGAAAGATATTGACTACTCTAAACTATTTTCTTTGATTATGGAGATGACCACCATTAGAGTGGAGCTAATCATTTTGGTGGTGGAAGATCTACATTTTGAGCAGTTAGATGTGAAGATAACTTTTCTCCCTGGTGACTTGGAAGAAGACATCTACATGCTACAACCACAAGGGTATGAATACAAGGTAAGGAGAAAGTGGTGTGAAAACTAAAGAGAAGCTTATATGGGTTAAAGCAAGTCCTAAGGAAATGGTACCTAAAGTTTGATACATGTTGGAGAATGGATATAGAAGATGCCATGCAGATCATTTTTGTTATCACAAAAACTTTGATGATGGATGCATTAAATTATTTTTGTATATGGATGATATGGTTATGGTAGGTTCAAGTATACATAAGATAAACAACTTGAACAAGTAATTTTCCAAGGAGTTTAAGATGAAGGACTTGGGAGCAGCAAAACAAATTTTTGGGATGGGAATCACAAGTGATAGGAAGAACCATGAGTTGAGGTTTTCTCAGGAAAAATATGCTGAAAAGGTTCTTAGAAAATTTAACATGCATAATGCAAAGCTAGTAGGTACCCCATTGTCTAGCCACTTTAAACTCTCTAAGGAAATTCTCTTAAGATGGAAAAGGAGAAATATTATATGTCTAGGGTTCCAAATGCTTCAGCGGTGGGCAGCTTGATGTATGCCATGGTCAATACTAGACTAGATATAGCTCAAGAAATGAGAGTTATGATCAAATTCATAAGCAAACCTAGAAGGATGCATTCAGACATGGTTAAATGGATCTAGAGATACTTGAGAGGGACCATTAATACAAATTTGAATTTTAGAGGGAATGAAGTATATTACAAGGATAAGCAAACTCATACTTATCAGGTAATAAAGACAAGAGGAGGAGTATGGAAGGGTATGTGTTTACCTTAGGGGACACAATAGTCAGTTGAGTATCTCAACTATAGAATATAGTTTCACTATCCTCAACGATGGAGGCAAACAAGGAACTGATTTAATTGAAGAAATTGATGGAGGAGCTAGGAAGGAAGCAAGAGAACAATAGGCTATTTAGTGACAGCTAAATGGCTATTCATCTCACAAAGGTATTACTTCATAAGGTCTCTTCTAGATGAATAAGTGCTAAAGTTGAAAAAGATCCGTACAGATGAAAATCCAGTAGACATGCTTACTAAGGTGGTGATAGTTCAGAAATTGGAACTTTGAAAGCTTTAGTTGGTCTTCATGAATAAAAATGAGGAAGAAGAGCCATAAGAGATTTACAGAAAGGAAGAGGTCTCAGCATAGGTGTAAAAGCTAAATGATAGGGAGGATATCAGTATCCAAGTTGAAGATTGTTGATATGGAGCTTGATGTAGTTAGAGAAGCAAAGAAGAATATGCTGAAAGTTTGGATTGATCCAAAGGCCCCCTAGACTAATCTAACATAGCCGGACCAATCCAATACTAAGAGGACTAATCTAGGCAAACATTGGATTAGCAGGATGGACAACATAAAAGTGGCAGGCTGATTCAATGGCAGAATTTCAAATGCTAATGAAGATATAAGGTCCATAAAAGAGAGAAACTCTTGCCAACTTCAACCTTTATGATGTGGATAATGTCTCTATTGTTGTTTTGGGTTAGATTAAGCTAGAAAGAGAGTGGAAACATGTGGTTTCTGGTTTTTACCCAATTTGGGGTTTTCCACGTAAATCATGTGTTTTGTGGTGTGCTTATGGTTTGATTGTTTTGCTAGTTAATTATTATTGCTTTCATCTTGTTTGGTTTGATTGGTAGAATTTTGGTATAATCCCCTAACAACTTCTTAGCATGATATCAAAAATTAAAAGAGATGCATCATTGTACAATCATACATTGATTTGGAAAATACCTAGAAGATTGGTATTTCAAAACCATGATGAAAGGATTCATGATTTACCCATTCTATATGGAGTTTTCTTGTAACACCCTACACATGCACTAGTGTAACTTAATACAACTGGGTATGATCTATGTGACACGACCCGAGACCAACAATATGCCAATTCCAAAAGAATCATCCTACCACCCAAACATCATTGGAGACATCTATAAGTCTATTTTTCAATGCATCAAATGGTGTGTAATTTGAACTTCCCTAGAGAAAGTTATGACCATTTTTCCAGAAGCTGTCTGTGTTGATAGGCCAACAAATTTAGGGTAACTTCACAGGTAAACCTGTACCAATTCTTTATGAATTATTTTAAAAACCATACATCATTAGAAATATCTATAAGTCTACTTTCCAACAAAATAAACTATGTGTGAATTGGAGTTTCCTATATAAAGTTATAGTGGTTTTCGTGCGAGGTGTTTATATTAGAAAAGTTGGAGAGCTCGAAGAATTTTTTGAGTGCTCAAACCCTATTCGAGCACTCGAATGCACATTAGAACAGTTGAACTTGCATAGACCAAAACCACCAAAAGTTGGCTCTCATTCAAGCACTTAAAAAGGGGTATTCAAGGGCTCGAATCTGTTATAGGGTTGAAAAAAATTATAAATTTGATACTTTGAGCATTGGGATTCATGTAAATAGAAACTTAAGCTCATTTTTGCCTCATTTAGACTTAAAACCGTTATAGAATAGCTTAGAGAAAAAGGAGAAGGGAAAATTGGGAAAGGAGAAGAAGATTTCTTCTCTAAAGAGGAAGGTTGGCTAAAAAACTTTGATTTTAGCCTGATAGTAGTTGAGCTCCAGTTTTTCAATAAAAACCTATGAAGATTCATGGATTTTGATTTTGTTTCTTGGTTTATCTTAGAGAAGAGAGAGTGTTCAAAGGGAAACGAAGTGTGGGAGGAAGATCCTCTTGGGTCCAAGGATTAAAAGTCATTGAAGTTGATATACTTAATATGCACATCCTCTTCCTTTAGATACGTAGTTCTCTTGGGTATAAGCTTTGATTGGAATGATTACTCATATATTCTCTATGAATCTTTGAAATAATAAGTAGATATGTCTTATATGCACACCCTCCTACTCTAGTTTCATAGAAATATGATCTACACTCTATGTTCTGAATATTTGTGGTGTGTTCTCCATGGAATTGATTTTTGGATCCTAGTTTTATTGATTTAAGCTTAATTCAAATGTCATATCACTCTACTTGTATGAGTTTTGGAAAATGATTATAGTTTCATGATGTTGATGCCTTGTTTTGCAAGTTTGGGGGATATCTACTTTAATATGGGGAGTGTTATTATTGGATTCACATAGCATTGGATAGAAATGAAGACTTCATGTGATGTACCTTAATATTTCCTCTAGTTCCTTACAATTATGATCTCTATCTATTTGATCTATGGTCATGTTATTGGTTCCTAATGATTTAGAAGTCTTATACTATGCCTTTAGACTCTTTACATGTCATTGCTCATTTTGATGGATTCTATTTGTTCCTTGTTAATCCATATTGTTTTGTATTAGTTCTATTGATTCCCATGTTAGAATCATAGAAGTTTTGTGTTCATTGGTGATTTTGATAGCCTAAGCATGTTTATTCCATCCATGTTTACATTCGGCATTTAAAAAAGCATCCTCATTGGATTTTCTACATGAGTTTTGAAGCATTTGAGGTACCTTGTGTTTTATTTGAACACATTTGACATAAAATTGTTTACATCCTATATATTTCTATTTGTCTATAAATTTGAGCTGAGTATCCACATTTGCATCTTGGTTTTAGCTTTGTACATGAGATTGACATCTTTGACTTTGGACTCTTCATGGTTTGGACATACATATAACTTTTGGATAGCTTACTTATATAGTAGTTATATTATTTTACATAAGCATGGATTTGGGATATCATTTTTCACATATGAATTTGATTCAATAATCTTTGTTTAAGGGGAATTATGTGTAAACTACTCTTTGTTTCGGGGGAATCATGTGGGAACTACCATTTGTTCTAGGGGAATGATGTGGGAACTACCCTTTGTTCCAGGGAACGATGTGAGAACTACCATTTGTTCTAAGGGAATGATGTGGGAACTACCCTTTGTTTTGGAAAATAATGTGGAAACCAAATATGCCCTTGTCTCTAGAAAATTAATGTAGGGATTACCCTTTGTTCTAGGAGAATGATGTGGGAACCAAATACAACATTGTTCTAGGAAATTTTAGAGGACTACCTTGGTCTAGGGGAATTATTTGGGACAAACCCTTGGGGATTTTTGTGGGCTAAACACACTAGAGACCCTCTAGTTGGGTTATTTGCATGATTAGATTTAGTAGGGACCCAACATGGGTTGGTTGCATGAGATTTGATTTGTCAAGGTTCCTACACGGGTTATTTGTAGGAGATTTGATTTATCGAAGACCCTACATGAGTTATTTACATGATTAGAATTGTCGGAGATTCTACTTGGGTTACTTGCATGCTTTGATTTTGTTGGAGGCCCTTCTTGGGCTATATGCATTTGGTTTTAGTTTTGTTGGAGACCCTAGTGGGTTAGCATATAACATATGCACACTTGGATTTGATTTGGAAAACCCTTATGATAATTTTGAGGCATGAATGTATTTTGTATCATAGTAAGAATACATGCATATTCAGATTATTTATTACATATTCATATGCATTTTTCATTCTTACTCTATCTTGATTCATCCTTATCCACTATTGTGCTTTCTTTGGCCTCTTTACTTTGCTGTATATTTTGTATATCTTTTCACTGGGCCTGTCAAGCTCACCCCAATTGACACCACCTTACATATTAAGGCTATGTAGGTAGAGGTATTACGAGAGCTACATGGGATGTGGGAGGAAAGATGAGTTGGGCAATTAGACTCATAGTTTACATTTCGTTTTGTTCTTTAGTTTTGGACATGATATGTACTTTCATTTCAGTTTCTTGGTTTATACCCCTTTTGAGGTTGGGGATTATTATCACGTTGATGGCTTGTGGAAGCCTTTATTTTAATATAGACTTGTGGATATCTTTGATTGTCTTAGATATAGATATGGTGATATTTCCTACTGCACTTTGGTTTAGTTTATTGTTATCATTATCTATTCTGCTATGCTTTGATATGGAAAAAGGTAAATGATTGAGTGAATCCATTGCTAAAGGTGATTGTGAATGGTTTTCATAAGTTACATTTATCATTCCGTTGTGTTATGTGTTTGATTTATATTGTATATAATGGATTAATGGAAATAAGAAAAATTTATATTGGATGTCCGTATGAGGGTAAGCATTGCACTCCAAAATAGAGATCTCCCCACCATGAGATATGAGTTCAAGATGTGTCATCTAGTGTCATAGATCCAAATTCGTGTCCAAATTTGACTCACGGATCAGGATCCAAATTTGATAAGTTAATGAAAACTTTTGAGGATTGACTGATTATTCATGCTTAATGATTATAATTTGTGGATTTCAAATACCTTAGAGAGAAGTTGAGGATTATTAGATGTAAGGTTTTAAGACTCTTCTTTGGCTTATTTTTAGGAGGATGAGATATCGCCAAGAAGAGGCACTCAATTCGATTCTTCCACCACTATGTAGTTAGATGGTGTTGTCCTGATTGGAGTTTTAGGAGGTATTTGAGAGTTGTCCAGAGTGCTTAGAGAGCACATCACACATGGGGGACAACCCCGAGAGAGGATGGTTAGGGATGGTAGTGATGCCTATAAGCGATTTTGTTGCATGGGACTGTCGAAGTTCATGGGGACCTTTGATCCCATGGACGCTAAGAATTGATTGATATAGTTAGAAAAGAATTTTAATATTATGGAGTGCTATGAGGAGCTAAAGGTTTCCCTTGCCACATTTGTATTGAAGGGTGAGGCAAAACATTGGTGGAGAGCCACTTGTGACACCCTCCCATAAGATGTTGATGCGCCACTTACGTGGGACATGTTCCTTCATGCTTTCGGCAAGTACTTAATTTTAGAGAGCATGAGAGATGAGAAGATGACAGAGTTCCTAGAGTTTACATAGGGAGGCAGGACCATTCTCCAGTACAAGGAGAAATCCATTGAGCTAGCCCACTATGCACCTCATATTGGGAGAGATGATGAGACTAAGGCAAAGAAGAAGGGACTTAGGCTTGCCATATGTACGATGATGACATCAACACAATTAAGGAGCTTTTCCAATGTCGTGGAGACAACAAGGTTGGTTGAGAAAGATTGTGATGAGCTCTCTAAGATCCGAGACAAGAGCTTGAAGTGTCCTCAACCAAGAGTACCAAGGAGAGAAGAGTTTATGGATAAAATGGAAAGGCAAAGATGGTGAGGCCGTTTGGGCCTAACACACCATGTCTGAGATGTGACCGAGTTCATAGTGGTCCATGTTTTTAAGAGACAGACAGGTCATGTTGGCCAGGCCACATGATACGAGACTACCTTGTATTGAAGAATGATCAAGTAGCTAAGCTCGAGGAAGTGAAGTAGAAGGCCAGAGTTCCAGGGTGAGTGTATGCCATTACTGAGAAGGATGCCCAGACATCCAAGTCTATGGTTATAGGTATATTCCCTTTGTTCTTACATGACGCTCGTGAAAGTTTGGTTTCAATTTTAGAGGGGGGTGAATAGAATTTATAAAAATTCTTTTAATTAAACCCCTACTTAAAATTCCAATTTTAAATGTTATTGTAGTTCTTGGAATTTAATGCACGTCAAGATATAGTTCAACTATTTTAATTACAAGTGCAATGCCATGGAAAATCTTAGTTTTAATCTTTTAATTAATTTAAGTTCCTAATTACTTGCAAATATGAAAGATCATATGAAAGTTGCCAAACATGCCATGTAAAAGAAGAAAGAAGAGACAATTCACACACAACAAGCAAACACAACACAATGTTTATAGTGGTTCGACACTTGGGCCTACATCCACTTTCATAGCTCACTACCAAGCTATCAAATTTTGTTTAGATTGAAGTACATTTACAATCAAGGTTAAAATTTTGAAACCTATCTACTTGCATAAGCAAGCTTTACTCTCAGTATCTCCAGCGGGAGCTATGTCAATTCTCGGTGTCTTAGGCGGGAATGGTCTACACTACCGGTGTCTACGATGGTAGTGCTATGGTCTACACCCAGTGTCTCCAGTAGGTGTTAAGGTCTTAAGATAAATTTGAAATCAATAAAAATTACCTCACAAGGCTTGTGTATTGTTTGAAGCACATGAAGGTGGTTGCTCCTTTGTTGAGCTAGTATGCCATAACATCCACCAAGCTCCCAAGAGATGCCTCCTGCTTCTTGGAGCTTCACCCAAGGGTTTACTTGAGAGTAAACCCTCTACTTGCTTCCCTCTTCTTGTTTTTCAAATGTGGAGTGTTAGAGAAGCACTTTAATGGCTCCTTGATCTTCAATAGATGCTCATAAATGGAGCCTTCTTGGTTGTTGGGAGGATTGAATGTCTTGGTCTCTCAAAAAATCTCTTCTCTTTGTGTTTTTTGTGTGTTAGAGAGCTCATTTGAACCTCTCTTATACTTATAGGGGATGAGCTTAGTCGTGCATCCTTGATTTGGCATCTTTCCTAACGGTCAAAAAATCATAGATGTTGGATTAACTTTTTTTAAATTCTACGATATTAGATCAATGCAGCTATGTCGGATTGATCCACGCTGATTGATCTAGCATCTCCAGATTGATTCGGTGTCTCAGTATGAGACACCCAAGCCTTGCTGGATTAATCCGGTAAGTAGTGGATCGATCCGCTAAGTGCGGATGGATCTGGCACCCTCCAGATCAATCCAATTCCCCTGTTTTCTACCATGTTACCTCAATTTGATTCCCTACCTCCATGGGTCTTATGCGTAAGGCATGAGAATGGTACATTAACCTTTGTAAGGGTCTTAAGGTCTCTTTAACCTTTGTTTAGCATTGTACATACCCTTGTATACCTTCCTTGAGCTTGATGAGGTTTGGATCTTCAATGCATGGTCTTTGACAACATGGGGAAGGATCCATCATTGGCTTCAAGTGCTTAGAGCTTGTCTTCTTTCTTGGGACCTAAGGACACTTGATGATTACAGACATGAATAAGATATGCAATATGCTCATGCCATGTCTAATCTACCACTCTATGTATTTTACAATCTATGGAATTGATAATTTACATAAATAATCTCCCCCTTTGGAGATTCCATGATAAAACATAATTAAATACATGGATGGAGTACACTAAATATATGCAATGAATTTACAGACTCCATAAAAATGCAAGAGTTGTACATTTACATAAATAAGACTAAATGATGTGTTTTTAAATCTTCAACTCTTGAACTCCCCCTTGATGTGTGCTTGGGCTTTTAGTTCAAGCTTTTTTGCTTAGATGCTTGGCCTCACAACCTAAAATCACATTTAATAAACAATACCTCTCTTAAGCCATCTAATGTAGTCAAATGGAAATGCAATAAACAAAATATATCCAAGCAAGCAAACTCAAGCAAGAACATGAGAGATGCAATAAGAATGATGTGTACATTAGTTCATTGTATTAGTTTTCATTGCATTTAGAAAAACAAGTTTTATGATTAAAATTTTGAATTAGCTCCCCCTAAATGCATTACTCCCATTATATCAATGCATATATGTCATTCTCCTGCCCGATATCAATATCTTGATATCCATGTTATCTGTGAGATTTTCTCCCTCTTTTTGTAATGAAATTGGCAAATGGAGACAATTTATATAAGGATAACAATCGAAACATATATAGTATGAGACATAAACAAAAAGGTATTTTCCATTCATATACTAAAATCCCATATACATTGAGGATTACAAAATGTGATGGATATACAAAATATATCACTTATCCTCACAGTCACTCGTCCTCATCCTCGTTGTTCTATGTACGAAGGTCCAGTGGAACACTAGGGTAAGGAGGAAGCTGGGGAGCCACAACATGCTTTAATTGCTCAACCCAAAGCTTAATACTATTGAGCTTATCTACTGTGGAAGTTGGAGTCTAGGCGGGAGTTTGATTTCCCCTACCCGCCCATGGTTTCTTGGTCCACTCTTCAGCATGCGATGCTGGTGCGTGAAGGTTGCTAACCCTTTTACAAGAGGGTTAGGTTTTATTTGGAGTCACCACTAACTCAGGGTTAACAGACAGAGTTGGACATCGGTCCTCAAAGGAGGAGGCTAGACCCGTAGGTCTAGGGGTTTAACTCCTAATACTGGTCTACATTCTTGAGATAAAGGGTAAGTTGTTTTATTGCATCTGGGGAAGGTGTTAGGCACCCAAAATACTAACCTTCTTAGGGCAACTTCTCCTATTCATACATGTGTTAAGATATGCTAATCCCATTCTTCGTGAATTCTTGATTTGTTATTTGTTGGATTTTTCTTAGGCTTAATGCCTAAATTTACCCTTAATGCCTGAATTTAATTCGGGGTGAAATTCAGGCGTTGGTTCTTGAAAAATCTAGAAATTGGTTCTTAACTCAACTTATTCTAATTGTAAGAGACCCCTTGTGGGTGAAGCTTTTAGAGGGATGGTGGACCCCTCCAAATTGTTCATTACTTAGCTTTTTAGGGTTAGACTTAACCCTAACATAAAGGGGAAAAAGAAAGAAGTTGTGTTTTTCTATGTTTCAGGCTTGACTCCTGAATTTTGACTCAACGCTTGAATTTAATTTAGGGTGAAATTCAAGCGTTGGAGGCTGATCAGGTCAGCATGTTGATGTCGTCTTTTGGCATGGTTTGGTGGGTTCCAATGCTGGGGGACCACTAGATTAGATTAGGGAAGGTTTCCTATGGTTATATTGTGCAACCCTAGGGGACATCGTATTTACGCACGTGGAGATATGCTCTCCCAAAGTGGACAGTTTGGTCATCTGTTTTCAGGCCTAATGCTTGTTTTTTAGTTTGACACTTAAATGTTTAATGCCTGAATTTAATTTAAGAAAAAAATCAAGCATTGGGTGCTAAGATCAATAACCAACCTTGGTTTTTGGGCCACATAGGTGGGCCTAGAGGGGTAGGGTTTTCTCCTAGGTCTTTGCACCCTACTTAGGCTACACACACACTAAACTTTTTTGGAAAACATGATTTTTAATTGAGTCTTAATGCCTAAAATCCACTCTAATGCCTAAATTTCTCTCTCAATGCTTGAAATTAAATTTAGGTGTTGGGAGAGAAATAAGGGTCCATAGAGGTGCTCATGCACAGGATTGGATCTTAGAGGGTTAGAACAACCATGGGACAAGTTTAGAGAAAATTAGGGCTCCTTAGGGTGTGTCCCAGATCTTATCGCCTGAATTTTTTCTTGATGAATGTTTGTTCAATGCCTGAATTTTAAAGAATTAAAATTCAGGCGTTAGTTATTGAGAGAAAATCCAGTAACTAGATTTCTCAAATTTAGGGCTTTTAGGGTTTTGAGAAAAATCTAAAATTATGCATCATGATAGGCAACATATAGAAAATTTAGCTTAAGATTATTTCTATAAAATTCAAACTAAAATTTAGCTAAACCTAGGTTACATAGGCCCTAGATTGTAGGGTCTATTTGGGGGGCCATCTTGAGGCCTTCCACAACTTAGAAATTTACGAAATTAAACAAGGGAGTAGGCCTATATGTGTAGCATAACATACTAAAATTTGGGCTCAAGAAGGTCAGTACAAAATTCACAATAAATTGTACACTAAACATGCTTAGAATTCAAAGTAAACAGAGGTTATTAAGCCTTTCTATATAACTGAAATTGAAGCAATAGATTAACATTAATTGGACAACATAACATCTTATTAAATGAGCAAGTGAGCAGGAGATGAACAAAATCAAATGTGTTTAGGCTTACCTTAGACCCAAGTGGGCTTAAGGTTTGAAAATTTCCTTCTTTTTCCTCTTTTCTATTTTTTTTAGGGTTTTTGGAAGCCAACTCACTGTTGCACGAAATTAGGGCTATTTATAGCCCCAATTTGAAGTAATGGGTGGTTAAGGTTTAACCTAGAGGTATCTAAATGAAGGGTGGGGATTGGGTTAGCTCATTTTGGGTGTAGGGTAGTAGGGTAAGGATTAATTTGAAATGGGTGAATGGGGTAAAGGGGTTTTGTGCTTAGTGACTTGGATATGGGAGAGGCTAGGGTTAGTTCAAGGATCTGAGGTGGAGGGCTAGGATGAAAGAGTGTTTGTTCACTTGGATTGGTGAGGTGGACAAAGGGGTAGCTTAGGATGCCTTTTGGTGGGGTTTCATTGGTTGTAAAAATCAATGGTAGGCATCAAGATGCCATTTGGGGGGACCTAGAGGGGGTACTAGGGATTTGAATTTCAAAACCTAGATCTAAGGGTGAGGGGTGAGGGTGCACATGAGGAAATTCCAATCTAGTGGTTCATAGATTTAGGCATAAGGTGTGAAGGCATTAAATGCCATTAATGAGCTAAGGTTGAAAAGTCTTACTCATTAATGGGCATTTAATGCTTTTAGGGTTTTAGAACCCTCTCTGTGCCATTTGCTCTCATGAGCTCAAAAGTTGGCAAACTTAGTGTCTATTTTTAAATTCGTAGATATCCTGATCGCGTTGGACCAGTTAGAACCAAATTACGATAATGGTAAAGGGGTTAAATCAGGGTTTTTTGACCTAAAAAGATCTTAAATGCACTTTGAAAAGGCAAGATGATAAAATCGATCCTAAAAATTGTCAGGTGAAAGATGGTCCTTGGTCTAGGTGAGCCATAGCCTATGACTATGCTGAATTATGATGCCCGAGCAGAAAACTGGGTTAAGTACCCTTTTTTGGGTAGTTGGAGAACTTTGGACTGGAAATGTTGTTGGTTTCTCTGTAAATCTCTGCTATATGCCATGTTTTGGGGGATTTGAAGCTTGGGGAGTCCTAGAGCTATAGGAACTAATAAATTGGCTACTACATTCCTGGGTAGTTGCTAGAGGATTTTTGAAGTAGGGTCACTTGGAGAGATTGGGTTTCTGTAGTGGCCTGAAGGCTGGTGGAGTTAAACCATCGGACATTCTCTAATGCTCGAGTTTGTGAAATGATCTTCTAAGCGAAAGGGTAAAACTAAAAAGATGGGCCTAACCTTACTGAATTCTGAGTCTGGGATAAGTTTTGAGGGCATTCCACTTGCTAAATACAGACGAAAAGTGTTTTTTCTTGGCTTGAGCAGAAATGATGGCTTAGGCTACAGAATTTCTACAATATAGTGCAACTTTGATAGTTTAGAGGCCTTGGATTTACTGTGGGATAGCCACTGACAGACTGATTTTTTGAATTTAGGTGAACTCCTAAGAGTCAGTTGAGCGTCTAATTTTTTGACCTGATTTATTGCTCTTTTTGGAGTATTTGAGGGAATCTAAATAGATAAGCTCCATGAAAGCTCATGTTGCTTAGATAGTTTTTTGAAGGCCTCACGATTCCAGAGAGATGGACACTGATTGATCCTAATTTGGAGGTTCAGAGAATATTCTAGTGCCATATGAGCAAAATGCAGCTAAACAACTTTTTGACCTAGTGGAGGAGATTTCACAAAAGTTTGAGATTTTGAAATTCTCTTCTTAGACCTGAAGATTTGAAGCTACGGTAAAGGCCGAGATACATTGATTGCCTTTTCTATATTCAGAGATTGGATGAATCTTTAAGAGCTTTTACGAGGGTTATTTCTGGGCCAGGGACATCATAAGTTGAGAAATTGGTTATTGCCATTCTCGGGCAATATCTACTCTGTGATGAGTTTCTTAGAACTGGGAGACTCAAGGATGCATAGGATCTGAAATTATACCATTTAGGTAATAGGAGAAGCTTCAAAAGTCTTTTGAGGCTCTAGGGGTAACTTCTCTTAGGTGAAAAGGGTAAAATGGTCATTTTTTGCTTGCAGTCAAAAAATATGAAAATGAGAATCCTTCGCTTGTGATGCTTCACAAAAATAAGGCTTATATAGGTGAGAGAAATTTAGTGATCTGAGTGGTAGATAGTGAGTTTTAGGCTTTTGAAGGTAAAAGGGCAAAATGATAATTTTTTCACCTGTGATGGTTTGCCAATGGAAGACTTACATAGGTGAACAAAATTACAGATAACATGGATGGAGTTCTTAAATGTGGACCCTCAAAGTCCTGTTGAATCTTTTGTAAGAGATTATGGTTTGACCTAAAATAGTGTATTTGGACTATAATAAGGTGCTTTGACTGGTTTTCTCGCAACTAAAATATCTTAGAAGACTTTTTTAGGAATGCCTAACCGCATAGAGTCTGGGTTTTCCCTTCTTAAACCAAGGGTGCTTAGAGTCTCGATTCCTAAATGCTATTATGCTATCTTTATGCAATCAATTGATCCGAATCAAAATTTGGGTGTTGACAGATAACCCTCTTTGGTATGTGTGGCTTTGCCGCATATAACAAAGAATGAAGTGCCCTAATTTTTACTTGGGAGAGACCATGTTTCTTCCTTGCATGTAATTGATGGATATTGGGTGGGTAGCTTTTGACATATAGAATAGTTTTGGCTTGAAAGCAATGATGGGTTGAAATTGTCCTTGACTTTGGATCAAGGTTTTGAAATGAATTTACTTTTGCAATGCCTTCTCGAGTTGAAGGTAGACTCCTTCCGTGTTTTGTAAATTCCTTCATTTCAATTTTCAAAAGTGGGTATTCACCAATGGAAGGACTTTTTTTGTTTAAAAAACATAGGTTATCCCTGAGTTATATGCAAGTAATTGACATTTTCTCTAGCTTCCCGGTTGTTACTGTTAGCATATGCACTGCATCGAGAGATATGTAAGTCATCGACATCGAGTGCAACTGCTTGAAAACATTGTGGAAAACATTGTTAAAAATCGGTCATGCAAAAGCTATAAACATACAAACCATTTAGATGACTTATGCACTTGTATTTGCTTCTGGCTAGCATCATAATATTAATTTGTGTGAATTATTCACGGTTTCTTATGCGATTTGCATGTTGACATGTTTTGCATTTGTTGTATTGGATGAGTGGGCCTCGGATTTTGCATGACGGGTGAACTTCTTAGAAAATGGGTTCCCTCATCATGGGCCTAACCCACAATGACAAGGAGTCACCACCAGTCCTTTTTAAGATG
>JAOXJP010239077.1:0-23451 GCA_025762735.1 Platanus orientalis | reverse complement strand
GGACCAGAGACTCGAAATCATATGACCTCATTTCATGGTTGTCCATTCAAGAAAATGACAAAAGAAAAAGTAATTAAATGTTATGAGGAAGAAAT
Source organism: Platanus orientalis (assembly GCA_025762735.1). NCBI lineage: Eukaryota > Viridiplantae > Streptophyta > Magnoliopsida > Proteales > Platanaceae > Platanus > Platanus orientalis. The sequence goes on along the minus strand of JAOXJP010239077.1, from coordinate 23,356 downwards.
AATAAATTTGATGGTTAGAAATCTTGGGATTGTCCTATTTCTCTTTGGAACATTTTCCCACATCCACAAGCCTATAAACAATATAGTAAACATAGTTGAAAATAGAAATATTTCCATTGTAGTTTGAAACACCTACAGCCATGACAAGGCACTACTCAACAGCATCTCCAAATCCATCAACGTAACCTAAAATGATTTGTGAAATTAATCAAACATGAGCTTCTAAAAAATTGAACATAGGAATGAAAAGTTTGGTTCTCATTACTACATTAACTCACTTTTTGTATAATATAACAATAGTAGTATTGAACAACCTTCATTTCTCCAGACTCCTGACCTGAAAATTAGCCAAACTATGTTTATTAGATACTAACTTTCAGGAAAGAAGATTCATAAATTTTAGCAATCATAGTCTCATGTAGCACAAACCAATGGAGTTTGTATAAGAATCACATTTCAAATTTATACCCTTAATAAGAATCATATTTGAATAGTCACATATGAACTAGTAGCTTGTGACAGATTGTTACCTTCCAATTAGAGCTTCTAAATTAATTGGACCTAAAGACAACTGCAAGAGCAAATGAGGTATGTTTGAGCTAGTCCAGATCTTTGTGCAGTGGTTGTAGCATATAGCTAAAGAGAAAAAGAGATGTAAAGGGAAATCCATGTTCTAACCCTAGAGCCATAAACCTCGTCAGTATCAAAGAAAGTTATGTCATAATCTATATTGCCATTGAAAGCAGCATTGTTAGCAGCCTTCAATAGCATGAAATGTAAGATTAGAGTTAGATGGAATGAAGAATAACAAAAACAAAATTTTGGAATAACAAAAATGCATTACCATTGTAAAGAATTGAGAACATGAGTATACTACATTAAACAAAGGAAGGTAAAGAATGAATGCTAACCCAAATTTGGAATTCTTTGTGCAACTTGTTACATTATGTTCTTCACCAAAGTGGTTACCTAACCAAGTTGGAAAAAAAAAACTTAGTATAAATTAATCAATGGGATGTTGAAACTGGAACAACAAATACAATAGATGTTAAAAACAAAACAATAAACACACTAGATGCGAGCAACTACAAGGACTTTTAGAACTAATTTTATTGACTTACCACAAACTTTAGTAGTCCAAAGTTCCTAAACAAATGAGCAAGTACAAGGGTTAGTACAATCCATAATCCAAAATATAGTAGTCCAAAAAAGTGGATATGTTCAATAGGGTTGATACAATCCACATTCCAAAATATATGGTTAATATAATCCATAGTCCAAAATATAGGGTTAATGCAGCCCACTGTCCAAAATTTAGTAGTCCAAAAAAGTAAGTGTGCTAATTAGGGTGTCCCTCCCTTACTAAAATTCCATGTTAGGAAAGTGCCTTATCAAAAACCGGGCCCTCCCTTCAATATCTTGGGTGATAAAAACCCTTACCTTTGTTGGATTGCCCTCTAACATCTCAAATGTCATGTCCTTTGTATCTTGGTCAAAACCTTCAAGTTCATTTAAGGCGGTAAACAACTCATGAGGCTGCACAATACTTTGCCTTGGTTGTTCCTTCATTGCTTTAGCAACTTCATAAATGCTTATGGCTATTGATTGGGCAAGATCATGAAATGCAGTCTTTGCTCGCTTTCGTTCACAAGGTTGTTGCATTGGTCGATCCCTAGTATCCTCAGCCTAAGACTGATTACTTACAGAAGGTGTATAGGCCAGAGGGGTATTTCAAGCAGTCGTGTACACATTAAATGACTGAGTCTCATCAATAGCTATATGATTAGTCGAAGGGAAGGATAGAGGGGGGGGGGAAGGTGCATTACTCCTTGTTGGAGTCTGCATTGGATCGCCATCAATGATAGAACGCATCCATTGCCCAGTGGCATGGTCATCCCCAAAGACATTAACCATCTTATCATAAAGAGGCCGAGTACAACTTCTGTATCTTTTTACCTCCGGATGGCCCTACATGATAGAAAAATATGTGATATTTTAGCAAGCTTATAATGGTTTAAATAAAACATAAATTGTTGGGAAAGTATGATATCTTACCTCCACATATTTGTTCCACACATCATCACATACTTCTAGCTTCTTCAGAATATAGTTCCAACCAAATTCACTCTTCTTTTGTAACTCATGGATTATTCTATAATCCTTCTTCATTGTCTTGATTCAGTTGTCGACATGTCGTCGCTCAATTGGAAGATTGAATTCTTTACTTACCTCCTTCATTACAGCATTGTAAGCAACATCTTTAAAACCATTAGGGCAGTTGTGCCCCTCTATTGCTTGGTGTAGTAGCCCATAGATCAGGCATTGATCCATTTCGGTCGTCCAATAAATGTTGCAACCTTTAGGCCGGGTCTCACCCTCAGTTTAGGTTTGAGAAGATCGTGTAGCCATGACATATGTGAGATTAAACTGTTTGAATTAAATACATATGTCATCATAATGAAATTCAAAAAAAAAATAATAATAAAACAGTTAATGTGTAAGAAAATATTAGCATTAACATAAAGATATCAAAATCAGCATCATATTTTGTAAGAAACTCAAGAATTATAGGTTTTCAATTTGGTTTGAGTATTAAACAATTATATAGTAAAGTCACCATAATCAAGTCTATAACAAAATAACATGTTTTTGAGGTATCCAAAAAAAAGAAAAAATCTTAAAACAAACTCAAGGTCATTGCTCATAATCTTCCCACATTTGTGTCATTATAACATTTCGGATCCATGTCCCTTCCATTCCATCTTCAAGCCTACTTGTTGGTGGTTCGGTCTCATCACCATTTCCTTGTGGAGGACTGGTGACAAATAAATCTCTATCTACACCATCTAATAGGTAGTCGTTAGGCATGAAACGTCGGATGTGATTGTGGATACAAATGCAAGTTAGGAAGATATCAATTTGTCATTCAAAGGAATAAATAGGTTCTTCACACATAATCCCAAGACGTTTTTTCACCACCCCAAAAGCCCGTTCAATCACATTACGTAGAAAAGAGTGTCTGTGGTTAAACAACTCCTTTGTACCTGGACGACGTCTTAGGATCTCGTTAAGATGGTAAAAGGTATTACGAAATGGAGTGATAAAATTCCCAAGCAGTGGGTATCCGACATCGGCTAGATAATATTTCCTTGCATTTTGCAGTGTTAGAGTATTAAAATAAATCTAATCTTTCAAATATAGTGATCAACCACGTATGTGTAAAAGGTTTACCTTTAGGACATGGTATTTTTTTTCTCTCCTCATTGCCTCAATGAGGATTCTTGAATCAGAGGCTGAGCCTTCCCATCGGGCTAACACATATGTGAAGACTAAATTGAAGTCACAAGCAGCTAGGATGTTTTGTGTGGGACGATGTTTACGTCCTCGGAATCTTACCTCAAACTCAGGCTTCACCTTGGCTGGGATGTGTGTCCCATCAATTGCTCTAATACAATCCTATATTATAACTTCTATTAGCTTTACAACTGTGTTTTGTTTTTTTAAATCTTATATGTAATGCTAATAAATATACCTTAAAATATGGGTAGAACCTTGGATTATCAGCTATATGCCTCGAGGTCTCAGTACTTGGATTTGGGAGGAAATCATTTTTCATCTTTAGAAGAGCATCAAGTACCTTATTGAAGTATCTACCCACAGTTTCACCAGATCTATATGTGTAACATTTGATGTTTCGCACTCTCTCATTATGTGCAAGTGTTTGTAGGAATATTACTACTTGTTTATCAACTAAACAATGGATTTTATTTTCTAGACATCCCCTAGATTTGAAAATATTTACAAAATTTCTAAAAGAAGCAAATTTTTGTAGTGTTCATCAGAGGACACACCTTTTTTTACGAAATCACGTGGTGTGTGATACGTGTTTTCGTGTGGTGCCCGGTCAATGTATTTGTCATAGTATGCTATGGTCGCAATCATGAAGCCACCAGCCATGGCACATACAACAGCTGCTTGTCTATTCATTTCGTCATCTTGTGCCTGGGCCTCCCCTTGAGATGGATCCATTGGAACCAACGTCTACAAGTTTCCTAAATGCATCATTATCCGATAATGTTTATCATTAACACAGGAATCAACATTAGTTATCAGTAAAGAACAAGACAAATGATCAAATTAATATCATAAAAAATAAAGATAACCAATAGAAGACATGAAAAAGTCATATATGGATGAATAAACAAAACAAATAGATAAGAATAACCTGTTAAATCAATAAAAAAAATTGTAAGTAAATCAAACCCCTTTACATTTTCTTTTCTCTCCCATCATTAAGGGTTCTAGTTTAATTTCAAATTATGAAACAAAATCATCATAACAAAACAACCTATCTTTAAATTTGATAAAAATATATATATATACATATAACCATGTCCCTCCAAACTCTCTTGTCATCATACTCGACTGTTGCTACCAAAAAAGTTACAACAACTATATAATGATTCCATTTTTAAAATGGGTTTCTTTGAAAGCATCCAAAATGGGCATTTTATTTTATTTTATAGTGATATCAAATTCATTCCAACCTTTTTAGGTTTGCTTATATTTCTTTTCTTTTTATTAATCCCAGGTTATAAGTGGAAGAGTTTTTCCAACCGAAAAAATAAAAGTAGAAGAGTTTTTAAAGCCAAGCCTATGAGATCAACACCCATAGACTCTCTTTTCTTTTTAATTTAATATATAATACTCTCTTTTCTTTTTAATTTAATTTAATTATATATACAGTTTTCTACATATAAAGCAAGAAATCTGTGAAGTGTGATGATTTTTTCCTTTAATTTAGCTTGAATTTCTTCTTTTACTTTTCCTTGGATGCAATAAAGAACAAACCCATAATAGCAAAACTTGAAATTTTATTAATAATTCAATCTCGTATGTGATTCAAAGAACGGACAATCAAAAAAGCGGACGTTTTGTACATCTATCTTTCTAATGATTGAAAAAACGTAAACATCAAGGTCTGGGATTTATGAAGTAAGTCTTGGATAATATTGTTTCTTCTCCTCCGTCTATATTTTCCTAGTTTTTATCAAGAAAAATCAATCGAACAAAATTTCCAAATCCATACAAAATATAAAAAAAAATCAATAACAAAGACCAAAGACTAAGATAAGGACAAAAATAGGGGAAGAGATTAATCAGGAAAAAAATACAGTCAACTTGAAGATGATGGATAATGATTGGATTTTGTCCATGGAGGTGTAGAGAGAATAATGGTTGATTTCACACACAGTTGACAACGAGGACTTACTTGCAGGTGAATGAATCGTCCAGACTTTTGGTGAGCGTTGTTCAAGGCACCGATCGTAAAAGCTAAGGCTAAGCAGTGATGACGACCATAAGGAAGGGAGGGTTTTTTTGCAGGAGAGGAAACCGCCAAAGAGGGTGAAGGCTTTTCTATCAGATTTGATTCATGAATCGGACCTTCTAAGAAGGAAATGGAAACATCATTGATAAAGTGTATAGAGGATTATTGCCAATCACATGGCTCCCGATGGGATTCTAATAATTCGGGCGACCAGACATTGTGAAGACATCCCATCTCCAGAATCCAAGCCCAAAATCCGATGGATTTGCCTCAAATATGGACATCCAAACTGAGCCTTACTAACGCATGGATATTGGGTTTCAGTCATATAAATATAATAAAATATTTTTCAACTCTTTTTAATGTTTAAACACATAGTAAACAATTTATATGTACATATATAAAATTGTTAGTGAGCCAAGCTTTTAACAAGTTAAGCTTAGTACAACTCGGCTCAGGCTCATTTAGTAAATGAGTTTAAACAGAAGCTTAGGCTCGGCTTGATGAATTTCAAACAAGGCTATGAACTGAGCTTCAAGCTGAACTAAGCTAGCTTAGCTCATTGACAACCCTAGCAAGCATTAGCTTTCCTTTTTCTGCTTTAGTTATCGTCTAAGCTACCCTTTCGAGTTTTTTTCTTAGCAATCATTTTATATGGCCAGTGGAACAATAAATCTTAAATTTATATGTGTAGCTCAGACTATGCTCTCCTTTTAAGGGTAGTACTTCGTAAAAAAATGCATTTGGTGGTGATAAAATCCGTTCCCCGTATAGTTTTTCTAAAATCTATAGTCCTTCCGATTTTGGCTCCAGTTTTCCTTTATATGTCTAGTGATAACAATGGCCATTTAGACTATGAGAACTACGTCCCCTTTTTGTAAATCAATTATTCTTACATTTTTGTTATATGCATCTATCTTCCTTGGTTTATACATCTTAAAGCTTTGTTGTGTTTTTAATCAAAAGTAATCAAGTGCTTATGGTGACTTGGATTAACGGATTTTAGCACTTCCTTTTCCAGTGAGATTCTTTTTGGATAGCTACTCGAAAGATGAAATTTATACCTCAAATAGCCTCTGCCCCAAAAACTAACCATCACATGTCAAACAAGGATCGAGGATGGAAAGCGCTTATGGACATAAGCATGCCCATATGGTTTGTCATGTCAAAAACTGACCAGAACAACATGCCATAAAGCATTCACACTTTATGAGACTAATTCGCTAGCAAGGCTAACATTTTTCATTAATGTTGTTAATGCAGTCTTGATGTGCCATCATCCTTGCAAACATATTTCAGAACTTGCAACCTTTTAAAATTCATTTGCAAACAATAGTTAGATGGTCAATGTGAGTTGCACCATATAAATGTCAACAATCATCCAACTATGTAGACCCTTAGGAGTACATACTCTTATTGGGATTCAAATTTTCATAACTTGTCCACCATAACCATTGCCCTTGAGATTCCCTGCATGAATCACATACTAAGACTTGAATGTGTCATTTAATGGATTAATCTATGATTTCTTAAAGTAATAAATACTTAGATTAAATGATGCATATAAATGTTCGTAGAGGTTTAAACAAAAATAGTTTGATTAAAGAGATATCTTGCTAATAACAATCATTGCTTGACACAATGCTTCTTAGTTGGTCTTTGGGTAAATACATGTAGTTAAAGGAAGATTTTCTATTAAATAAATAATGAAGAAGTACTTTGATATTTATAATATCTCTTTGCTAGGCATCATGCCATGTTATTCGTTAGTCTTATATTGTAATATCCTTCCCGTTATAGTGGAGATGATTCAAATCTGATTTAAAGATGGAAATATATGTGATTAATTAGGAGGCCTCATATAGAAGGCAATAACATTTAATCCATTGAAGGAAGTAAAAGTCATACTCTAAAAGGAATGACCAATCCAACACAACTTGCAATACGCTTAAATTAAAATTTCAATTTTTTCTATAATGTAACATTTCTTATTTGTTATAGTAACGGTTATTAATCCATTTCTACGTAATGTTATAAATATTTATTATAAAATATATACGGCTCCCTTTCTCAGGTCAATTGATTGAGAGAGACATCATATGAATCTTGTTATAGTATTGTTTTACTTTTTATGGTATTAAAGCCTCTACAAATAGCGTATTCTCCTTTCGCCATGGCAATTTTTTCCTTTGACATTACCGCCAACACATCCTCTCCATTCCATTGCCCGCTATAAAACCACCATCATCCATGCTACCATCACCTTGTCTTCATCAAGTTATCTCATGATAGCTATCTACTATGCAAATCACAATCCATAACTCTTTTAAAGGGCTATGATCTCATTAGTTTGGTAGATGGCGCATTCCCATGTCCACCTAAGTTTATTTCATTTAGAAATCTACAACCACAACCTAAGATTTATCTTGCATTTATGTTATAGAGAAAACAAAACTAATCATTGCTTAGTTGGATATTATCTTATTTAATAGAGGTTGTTCTAACTTATAGTTGGGTTGCACACATAATTTGAAGTGTGGTCCATCTTCAAGAGGTTGTACATTGGCAATGGTCGCTAAACCGGTTTATGATGATGATCTTGTCCAAAACATCATCAATGGTGTGAGTGTTGAATACAACTCATTTGTCACCTCCATTCTTACAATAACCGATTTGGTTGGACTTGAGGAGCTTTATGGGCTCCTCAATTGTGAGATAAGGTTACAAGAACATACATCCTCCACATGTGAAACTCTTTCTCCATCTGTCAATGTTGAAATGAAAGGCAACCAATATAACTCATTTGTCACCTCCATTCTCATAATAACCAAACTAGTTGGACTTAAAAAGTTTTATTGACTCCTTCTCAGTCATGAGATAAAGATACAAGAACATACTTACTCCACATGTGAAATTATGTCTCCATCTATCAATGTTGCAACAAAATACAACCAAGATTAATGATGCCCTTGTCCACATAATCATCATGAAAAACCTCACAATGACCATATTTCTTTCCATGATCGCAGTAAGGAACATAGACGAGGCACACGTAACCTTAATAACTTAAATCAGTATTCTCTTTTCAAACATCTAAGACCACGTGTCAAGTATGAAATTTAGTGGGTCATAGTGCTTTGAATTGCTATCATATAGTTGGTTATGCATACCAAGGAGAGTCCCCTCCTTCTACGTTGGCATTTTTGTTAGGGTCTTTTACAGGCATTGGTCAAGTATGGTTTATAGACTCTAGAACCAGTAATCATATCACTAATGATCTCAGCAAGTTCATAGTCAATAATGACTATCAAGGCCTTGATCAACTACAAGTTGGTAATGGAGCGAGTTTGGAAATTACTAATATTAGATCATCCAAATTACTAAATAAACATTCATTTGCTCTCAATAAGATATTGCATGTTCACTACAAATAATAATGTATTTTTTCTAATTTCACATAAATTCAAATTTAATTAAGGATAAAGTATCGGAGAGACAACTGTTTCATGGATTAAGTAAAGATGGTCTATATTGTCTACCACATGCATCGAGCAATTTGAATAAAGTTTGACCAAATTACATTTTCGGTCTTACTATTTTTGGGGAGATGGACAACTCTTGACGTTTTAGCCTCTCAATTTGAACATCCTACATCAAAAGTAGAACACCATATCATCAATAAATTTCATCTTCCTATCAATAAAAACAATAAAGATTTCTTCTGCTCTACTTGCCAACTTGGTAAAAGTGGAAGGGTACCATACATTGCTTCTCACATCATATCGTCAACTCCATTGGATCCAATTTACTTGTATGTGTGGGACATGACTAGTATGATTTCATATTCAAGTTTTTGATATTATGTTAGTTTCATAGACACTTGCTCCAAGTTTGTTTGAATATATTTCTTATTAGTAGATCTGATGTATTTCATGTGTTCAATCAATTTAAGGTGCATGATGAGAATTTACATAATAAAAAGATTAAAGCAATCCAAATAGAGTGAGGTGATGAAAATTAAAAATTGTATCCATATTTTGATCAATTTAGGATATTTAATCAAGTGTCATGTCCTCGTACCCCTCAATAAAATGGATATAAAGAACAAAAACATCACCATTTTGTTGAGATGGATTTATCTATGATGGCTCTTGCTTCAGTGCAACATAAATTTTAGGATGAAGCTTTTCCAAATGTTAGTATTTCTCATTAATCGACTTCCATACCTAGTAATTGGAAATTAGAACTCTATCCATTGCTCGAAATAGATCCTAATTATAAGTTTCTAAAAGTTTTTTACTGTGCATGTTATCCATATTTATTTTCATGTGTAGCCAATAAATTGGATTTTTTTCCAACACGTTGTGTTTGCTTAGATATAACACTCATCGTTAGTGATCTAAGTGTCTAAGCATTCCTATTGGGAGGATTTATGTGTCACAACATATCATTTTATATGAACATTATTTCCACCTAATGTTATACATAAGCCTTCAAATCTCAATAATGGCATGACGCCACGGTTAATAAATTTAACCTTATGCACAAGATAACATGGACATTAGAACCTTTTCATTATACCATGATTATCATTAGGTATAAATGGATCTACAAAATTAAATCACTAGTCGCTATAAAACAAAATTAGTGCCCTTTGATAAAAGGTATAATCAAAAGGCATGGATAAATTATAAAGAGACTTAATGTTCGGCTAACAAACTAACTATAATCAGGATTGTTCTTTCTATAGCCATTTGATGAGGATAGGCTTTAAAAGAATTGGATGTCCAAAATGCCTTTTTACATGGACATTTAAAAGAGTAGATTTATATGCATCCACTGCTAAGATTCAAGGGTCAACATTGCTCAAATCATGTTAGAAAGTTAAATAAGGTGATTGATAAGCTTAAACAGACACCATGAGCATCATATCAATGTCTTAGTACATAATTCCTATAATTGAGTTTCTAATCAAACAAAACAAATACTTCTCTCTTCATCTTTTGTAGACAAGATATCATCATTCTTGTGCTTATCTATGTTGATAACATAATTATCACTCAGCCTAATTCACGTCTTATTCCAATTTTACTTAAGCCCTTAGAACATAGTTCATTAATCTCAGTGATCTCACAAATTTAAGTATCAAAGATATTCAAAAGCCAAAGAGAGTACTACTCTCTCAATAGCAATATATTAGGGATCTTCTTGAGAGAACGATATTAATGGAGCAAAACCAATTTTCACACCTATGGATACCGATTCAGAACTTTCGTTATTATAAAAGGAGTGTCTTGTCCATCCCACTAAACATTGTCCAATTGTTGGGAAACTACAATATCTAACAAGCATATGACCACATATATTATATTTAATCAACAAAGTTGTCTATGTATGTAAAAATCATCTTCTATTCATTGGCATGTAGTAAAATGAATGCTTCGATATCCAAACAACATAATTATTTTTAGACTTTAAATGAAACGATATTCATCATTACATCTCATAGCATATTCCGATTCAGATTAGGCAACTTATCACTATGATCGACATTCCACTAGTAAGTATTGTGTTTATTTAGGTGCTAATAAGATACCATAAGATTTAAGAAAGCTAATATCGTAGCATGATCCAACATTGAAACAGAATACAAAGCCTTGTCAAATGCTATAGATGATCTATTATGGATGCAATATCTTCTCAAAGAACTAGGTGTGTTTCTTCTTATCCTATTGATAATGTGGTGTGACAACATCAAGGACATCAATTTTACATCCTTATACGACACGTGTTGAAGTAGATCATAAATTCGTTTATGACAAAGTCTTGAAATGGGATATTGATGTTAGATATATTTTGATTCAAGGTCAGAAGATTGATATTTTCACCAAGGCATTTTTTGTTTCTCAATTTACTAGTCTATAAACCATGCTTAACATCCTTCCAAATATGTTTTGATTGAAGGAAATATATAAAGAAATAATTTTCCATCCATAGAAGGAAGTTATAGTCCTTCCCTAAAAGGAATGACCAATAAAACAAAATAAAAATGACCAATCTAGCATAACTTGCATCACGTTTAAAATTAAATTTCAAATTCTTTCATTGTTGTATATATTCCTTATTTGTTGTAATAGTTATCATAATTTCTTTTTCATGTAATGTTCTAAAAATTTATCATAAGCTATACATGGCTCATATTCTCAAGTCGATTGATTGAAAGAACTTCTATACAAATTTTGATATCCTCTTTTTACTATATTGTTTTATCTTTTAACTCAAATTATCTAAATTTTGTATGCAGAGATATTACGTCAGTCCTAATCTATCACACAATGCGATGTTGTGTTGAATACTTCAAATTTAAAAAGATGTTTATAATGATACTTAATACGGGCAAGTCTTGCTCCCTTGACCTCTTACATTGGATTTCGAACATAAAACATTATCTATTGTGAATAATCTTACATTGCATGGGAATGAAACATTAAGGTCTTTATAAGAATCCCTTTACCATGCCTTGTGATCTATTGTGCTCTCATACTTTGACAACCTAGCAAGGTGCTTTGCACTAAGTGCATGGGCAAGGGAGCTTAAGCCACACTTTGAACTTTTCTTGTGCATATGTCATAAAATCCCTTTAAGGTCACCAATATTTCTTTTTCCCTTGTGGTTAGGGAGGGCCAGGTTGTGAACGGATACAAACCATTGATTTGGGGTCCAAGTTGTGAATAAATATATTCCATAGCATAGAGGATGGGTGTGAAAAACTTGATTGGTATTATCTATGAGAATTAATTGTTACAAGTTACAGGTTGAGTTACTTGTTAGTGGGCTTAATTGCAAACCAATAACAACAATTGATCTGTGACTCTTTGTACACATTAAATACTAAAATTCACACAACTTGTACAGCTCAAGCCATGTACTAGTCTTGGAACTCAGTCCATACACCTCGAGTTTCGTTTTCATCATAGAACTTGCAAATTCAATAAATCTCGACTACTCCAATCCTCTTAGCATCAGTGATGTATGATTGTTGACAAACACCTAATCTATATATGTTGAGAGAGAGAGAGAGACTTTACTGGATAGAAGAGAACGAGGAAGAAACCACAAGAGAGACCCATGAAGAGATATTTACCATCCAAAAAAGAAGAGATGAGTGTTTTACGCCACATAGAATTCTATGTTATCCTAAATCACCATATTTAGAAGATTTCTAAGTTGATTCAATTAGTATTTTTTGAAAACTAAAAGTATTGTTTTTTTACTGAGATTGAAGAGAATCATTGCATGTATTAATTATAAATATCTTACATGTTTTATTGATAAGAGCTATTACACATGTTGAAACATTCAATTATTTATTTTTAATATTATATCCAATTGTGGACCGTTATATGCATTTGAAATTCAAGCTATTTAAGTAGTTTAATTGAAAAGTCAAACAAAAAAAAAGTGGTTTGCGAGTTCAATGTTTAGTTGTTACAAATATTTAAATATATTCGATATTATATCAGTTTAATGGATATAGCAACATTTGGAATGTTGGGTGCTTTATTGCTTTTATTAACAACAAAAAAAGTGAATTTATCTTCGTATGTACATATACACACGTTGGGAATTTTGGTTAGCTCTCACACACAACATGATTGAATTTGTCTTGGTTTTCAAGAAGGGTGATTCTTGTGATTTATATAACTTGAAGTAGTCTATATTAGGTTTGTCTTTCTTTCTTTGTCTAAGCATTCCATGAAGTGCTGCTTATTGTACATTGCAAGTGCAAGCAAGGTATTTGAGATTTTGTGACCAGCGACTGGATCTCCCTCCCAAATTCCTCCCCCCCCCCTCCCCACAAAAAAAAAATTAAACATTTACATCCCACTTGAATAACTCACCTCGGCCTCCTTCAGTTGTCTTAAGCTTGTATCATGAAACATCTAATTGCTTATGGCTCAAAAACAACATTTTTCTTTGGCTTTCCTGTAAACCCTATATGTTGGTTTAGTGTAGTTTTCTAATTTTGTTGCCTAATTTCTATAGGATTTTTTTTCTTTGATTCAGAGTTTTAATTCTCCATCTTTGCACCTAAGATCTTATGTCTCATAGGGAGTCACCTATTAACCTGCCCATGTCTCTCAATATTGCTGTCTACATTTCCCTTATGAAGGAATTATGGATCAGTAGATGAGCTACGAACTCCCCCTCTTCCAAACATAATATGCATGCATTCGGAAGAGCAAGCCCCTTCCTCTTCATGACATCTATTATCAATGGCCTATTTTATTCTCTTTGATAGCAAATGCTCTTGGTGCACTCTTCAGTCATGTGGCATGTGCTAATCTTCTTGAAGGGTTCAAAGTATAAACCACAATCTAGTGAATTAATGATTTCCCACCTCCAATTAGCAAACGACATAATAGTATTTTTTAAACTAAACTTGGATGGAATAACTAATACAAAAACAAATCTTAAAACTTTTAAACTTATCACTGGATTAAGATTAATGGGGGAATCTTGGATTGCCGGTATCCTTGTAAAAGAAAATCTCTTATATTCTCATTAAAAAAAAATCTCCTATTCTCTTTGGCAAAGGTTCTTGGGTGTAAGGTGAAAAGATGGCTTCTCAAATATTTGGATTTCCCTCTTGGAAGTCAACATTGTTTAAGAAGTTTTTGGTCCCTTGTTTTGGAAAAAGTGGAGAAACTATTAGTTTGTTTAAAGAGACTCAAATTTCATTAGGGGGGATGGAATTACTCTTTTATTAAAGCCGCTTTGTCCAACATTCCAATCTATTACATGTCTATCTCTAGCATCCTAGTAAATGTTACAAACAAGATCGAGAAGGTTTTATGAGATTTTCAGTGGGAAGGGGGAGGCTTGAAAAAGTTCACTTGATTAAATGGGAAGAGGTATGTAAGTCAAGGAAAATGAGAGGTCTTGCTATTGGGGATATTACACAAAAAAATAAGGTTCTCCTTTGCAATTGGTTAGGAGATTTGTAATTGAAGGGGAAGCTCATGGCATTCATTTATTCTATATAAGTATGGATTATTCAAATGGGTTGGTAATGTTTCATGCACGTAAAGACAATTGCAAGGTGAGATCCAAAGTAATAACACGAAGCGATAAGCATTTATGAATGGAATTTCTACTCTCGCACCAAGTACAATTCAAGTTTTAGAAGAAAATTAGATAATTGAGAAACTCTAAACCTAAAGAAAGAAACCACTAAGAGTGATAATTGATAACAAATCAATTTTAATGCAAATACTAATAAACCATTGTTTGACTATGGAAATCAGCAAGAATCCTCCAAATATGCTCCAGACCGACATGTGGCCCTTCTAAATCATACTAATCAATCCATAGGGTCACGGGACACCTCCTCTTATGATAGTGAACCTTGGGACTACCACATAGCATGATGTCCCCATCAGTGGAATTCCTATCCGATTCTTGGTATCCACCCCATTGTTTATCCTCACTTGTCACTTGAGTCTTGTTCTAGGGAATGGTTGTAGAGTCAAATTTTGAAAAGATGTCTAGTGGGGAGATACTTTGATTTTATTGATCTATCATAGACTCTTTTGAACCTCATCTCAAAAGGATGCTTTCATCTCCGAGATTATCTCTATCTCCCTCATGGACACTCTTGGAACCTTTTTTTTTCTTTTTCACAGATCTTGTTGAGCTTGAAATTGATTATGTGGCATTACTCCTTGACTCCCTAAAGCATGTCCCAATCACCCAATCCACTCTTGATAGGTGTAGGTAGTCCCTTGAGCCATTGGGTTTCTTCTCTTCCAATTTTTTTTCGAATCATTAAAGCAAGATTCCATAAATCGTCCCTATTTCCAACTCAGAAGGTATGAAAAGGTTTTTCTCCACCTTCAAGTTCATATGGATTTCATCTCTTAGTAGGATGAACACAATGGATCTAATCCAAAGAAAGCGACCTTTTATGATGCTTTCACCGAATATCTGTGCTCTTTGTTTGAAGGATGGTGAGACCAATGATCATACATACATTGTAATTATACAAGATCTATTTGGAGTTTATTTTTTTGACTTATATGTCATTGTTGGGTTTTGCCAAACCGAGTTTTTGATCTTGTTTAACAATGACAATGTACCATGTTGGATCCTCGTGGAAGGAGTTTTTGGATTGGTAATTTTAATGGTGTTTGTTGTGCTACATGGAAGGAAAGAAATATAAGGATCTTTGATGGGGGTGAGGAAGACACCTATAGAACTGGTTGATTCTACCGTCTTTGAGGTGGCCTCCTCGGCTATGACATAGAGGGACTTTGTCAGTTTCTCCATTAATGACATTTTTAGGGATAGGCATTATTGTCTATCTTCGTTTCTCTTATCATATGATTTATTATTCTCCATGGGTTTTGTTTGACATCTTTTAATATTCTGTATATTCTTCAGCTTTTCTCTCAATAAAGTTTGTTATTCATAAAAAAAAGATACTTGATCATTTTGCTTCCCTTTAAGAGAATTGTTGTGGATTATGAAATTAAAGAGTTAGAACTTCCTCTTTTAGCATAACCACAATAATCTTCCAAGAGGGGTTTGATTACTTTGTTATCAATGTTTAAATATGCTATTTTTTTTTTTACTATTAATGGTAAAAGTTAGTTTGTCTATCTATTTGAAAGACAACAGTAGATGTCACCCTGGCAAATGAAACAAAAACCCAAAGGCACCGTTGTTGTTAAAGATTAATTACATGAAATTATATATGTGTCATGCTTTAAAGAAAAAAATGTGTACTCACATGTGATTTCATGGATTACTACCATGTATAGTAGTATCTTTTTTTATCACAAATATTTAATTAGCTTACCAAATTCACCAAATGATGCCTCAAATACAAATATCAGGTGTAATAGTTGGATTAGTCATGATTTTATGGTGTTTTCACTACTAAATGGTATTTATTTTTTGAATTGTAAAGGCAATTTTATAAAAATAATTGTTGAGAGTATTCCCAAAGCTGTAAAAAAACTTTATAGCGTGGACAAAAGACAACAACACTACAAGATCCCAGAGCTAAAGGGGCAATTGATCAACAGATGGGAGATAGATTCATCACTTCTTAAAAATAAAAGACAAACACTTGGATTCATCACTTCTTAAGCATAGAATATAGACATTTAGAAGACAGAACTTGTCAAGCCGCAAAGAAGAAGAAGAAGAAAAAGCACGAAGTTATATTGAAAAGGGGTAATGGATCAACAGATGGGAGATAGATTCATCAATTCTTAAACATAGAAGACAAACACTTGGAAAAATAGACCTTGTTGAGCCAAGTTGTCCATCATCAACATGTTACCCAAATCAGTGGTCCAAAGTAAGAATTGTATCTTTATAGGGGTTGGGTGAAACTCGAACTCTTTGCATGGGACTTTATTGGAGTTTTGGGGCCAAAGCATACTGTGGGCATGACCTGACGGAGAAGATGCCACTGAATTCCATACTTTTTTTAATGAATTTATTTTTTTATTATTATAAGAGAAGGAAAACAAATACAAAAAAAAAAGTAAAACTTAAAAGTATGCATACAAACCCCAACAAACATTAACTTCCTCTAACAACAAACTTGAAAGAAAATAAGATTGTCTAACTCCTAATTGGCTGGACTTCATCTTCTAAAGTCATTTTCGTTCGTCTAAGTTTTACCACTTTCCAATCTTTTTATAAGGTTAGATAAATATGAGTTTTCCTAATAATATGGTTATCTTCCGAGAAGAGATTCCCACACCACCAAACCTTGACCCTTGACTAGATATTGAAAACCTTTGCTTTCTTGTTCAAATCTATATCGTGTTTTTCAAGGAATTCAAGCTTTAGTGGTAAATTACAACACCACCTGTCATCCCCAAACAATGTCAAGTTTCTATTTCTCACCTTTAGGTTAATGCCTTCCAAACATACTCAAGTGCTCCATGATACCTTTCAATAGACCTTAAACATGAGAAGGGACTCCTCTACTCTTCGGGCCTTTGAGAACCCTATATTTGGACTCTATGATTCTTCTTCACAAACTATCTTCTCCTTAAAGAACCATAGTCATTTACAATGAAGTAGTGTCTATCCTAAAATTATTGGTCTAAGCCTGATACCACTCAATCCTTTTGGTCTACAAGTTGAATCCCAAGCAAGCAAATGACAATCAAAGGAGATTTCCTATTGGGGTTTCTATATTCTTTTTGTCAGAAAGACTGTAATGATAAGAGAAGGGTGAAGGAAGATAGGAATGCTTGCCAATGAGTGTCACTTTGCCACTCTTAGATAGGCACACTTCTACCCTAATAGATGCTTCTGAATTCTTTCCACCACTACATTCCAAATGTCTTTTCTATTATAACCAACCCCCAATGGAAGCAGTAAATAAGTGGCTGGCAGTCACCTTGTGACCTAGATTGCAGGGGCTATATTTTGATATGAGAAACATCTTTCACTTCATAGATGGTGCTTCTCACAAATTTTAGTTTGAGAACATCTAAAAATAAATCTTAGCATTCTAACATGTCTTTGGGAGTCCTTATAGAAGATTAAAGTCCCATTGGCAAACTTTTTTTTAGGGATAAGGACAAAACTTTATTGATGAAACCAAAGTGGAAATAAGAGACAACAAAAGACAAAATAGGCCATCACCAAGATGGTGAAGGACAATAGGAAAATAAAAGCAAAAAAAAAACCAACACAAAACACAACGACAACTCTTCAAACATAAGGATTACCACTCCCTCTCCACAAAGTCCGCTCAAATATAAATTCAGTTAAATAACATTCTATAAATACAAAGGGAAAGGTCCTCATCATTTTTTGTTTTTCTCTCAAAGATCCTAGCATACCTATCATTCCATAGACCCTAACAAATGGCTCTTGGAAGGAATGATCAAATGATCAAGGTTAACCACTCCAAATCATGAATCCCACCAACCTAAAATCAACTCGCAAAAATGGAAAGGGAAAGACGAAGCAATGTAAAGGTGAGAGAAAGAAACCCCGAACTTTACTTGCTATGGCACAATGGATAAACAAATGATAAACCGATTCTTCCTTCTTTAGACACATGATACATCTGTTTACCAAGTTCCAACCTTTACGTTGCAAATTAATGAGGGTGAGAATTTTATTCAGAAAAGTGTTCCACATAAAGAACAAAATTTTTGAAGGGATACCCATAATCCAAATGCCTTTATGGAGAAAAGGGAAAGTTCTGAAATTGACCAACTCCATAGAAAGAGATCTAGTCAAGAACCTGCCTTTTCTAGATATAAACTAATCCCAGTTGATCCTCAAAGAAGGATTCGACTTCAACCCATCAAGTAAATTTAACAACCTAAATAACTCACCCATCTCTTAGTCATTTGGATTTCTACGCAATCTAGGCACCCAAATACTCCCCAAAACATCATACAACTCTGCCATTGGAATCGTAGAGTCCTCAACCAAAGAAAAGAGGCTCGTAAATGACTCTTTTAAGTGGACATTCCCCACCCATCTATCTTCCCCAAAACTAATCTTTCTACCCAGCCCTACTTTAAAACAAATGAATTTTCAAAAAAGATCAGCCACCTTTTGAATCGACTTCCAAAGCATACAACCATATCTACCCAAAACTTACTTTGTCTCCCAAATAGATAACACACCAAATCTAGCACCACAACTTGATGCCACAGACTAGTTAACACGCCAAATCAGACACCTTTTGAATTAGCAAACATTTTTTTGATAAAAATAAAATAATTTCATGGAGAAGAAAAGGAGAACTATGAGGTAGGTTCACAAGGCTAGTGAAGGCAAACCGGGAAAACAAAAAATAATAGAAATAGCGCACGGAAAAGAAAACAAAGAGAAACAAACCACAAAGCCCAAGACAACCTAACTCATGAACATAAATGATTATATCGTTGCAATTGTTCATACTCTTTTTTTATGGAAAAAAAAAGATTTATTAAGAAGTGGGATAAGTAATCACATACCGAAAACAGAATAAAAGGAAAGGCCCTCAACCCCTCCCAAAAAACAAGGGGGCTGAAACCTGCAAGAAGGCCCAAAACCAATGAACTGTCTTAGATAAGGGAGCAACCAATTACATCAATCCAATTCTTAGAGAGATTACCTACTGATAGCAACCCACAATCCATACATTGAGGAGCCCAAAATAATATTCTATCATTAGCTCTCTTGTAGACTTTGAAGGAAGGCTTTGCATGGCCCTCAAGGACCCTCTTATTCTTTCTTACCAAATTGACCAACAAACTTCCGCCATCACCAATCTCCATATTTTATTTCCTTTGGTATAAAAAGATTTGCCCTTCTAAGCTTTGAAAATGGTGGACAAGTTGGATGAGGGGACCCAATGCATCCCAAAGTCCCTTAGGATTCCAAACCAAATCTCCCAAGCGAAGGGTTAATGAAGAAGAACATGAAATACAGATTCTCCATCTTTTTTGCATAAGCTACATAGATTTGTGAGAGTGAATCCCTTCTTTTTGAGTATATAAATAACGAAGATCTTTCCCAATGTGGCAATTCACAAAAAGAATTGGACCTTATAGGGGACCAGGCAAAACCAAACGTCTTGCCATGGAAAATGAATAGTGCTCGAATTATCAAGGAGATCCACATACAATTTCACACTATATGAGCTGCTCGGGCTCAGGGCCCATGCTCTCTTGTCCTTCTAATTAGAAAAGATCTAAATTGATTCTAGCTTTCATAGTAAGGCCACGATATCGTCTATCTCCCAATCAAAGGCCAGATGCTTGAAAATTGACTGCCAAGAAGCTATCCCGTGATCAGAATTCCAATACTTAAAGACCAACGTGAGCGGCTCAGTTGTCATCGAAAAGAGTGTAGGAAACTCAATCTTAAGGGGTTGCTCCCCACACCTCAAGCCATGTACTGGTCCTGGAACTCATAGTCCACAAACATCGAGTTTCGTTTTCATCATAGAACTTGTAAATTCAATATATCTAGACAACTTCAATCCTCTAGGCATCAGTGATTATGTATGCTTGTTGACCAACACCTAATCTATATATGTTAAGAGAGAGTGAGAGAGTTTACCAGATAGAATAGAAAGAGGCAAAATCCACAAGAGAGACCCATGAAGAGATCTCTACCAACCAAAAAAGAAGAGATGAGTGTTTTACGCCACTTAGAATTCTATGTTATCCTAGATCACCGTATTTAGAAGATATATAAGTTGATTGAGTTAGTATGTTTTGATAATTAAAAGTATTATTTATTTCTTGAGATTTGAGAGAGAGAATCATTGCATGCATTAATTATAAATATATTAAATATTTTATTGATAAGAGTTGTTACGTGCATTGAAACATTCAATTTTTTATTTTTAATGTTATATTCAATTGTGGACTGTTATGTGCATTTGAAATTTAAGCTATTTAAGCAGTTTAATTGAGAAGTCAAACAAAAAAATGCGGTTTGTGAGTTCAATGTTTAGCTGTTATATTTAAATATATTAGATATTATATCATTTTAATGGATATTAGTAACCTTTGGAATGTTGGGTGCTTAATTGCTTTTACTAATAAATTTATCTTCATATATACATATATACACGTTGGGAGGAATATAGTTATTCCCTAAGATTAGTTTTGGCAAACTATCACACACAATATGATTTGAATTGATTTTGGTTTTTGTGGACATTGCGGAAAAGGTCTGTGACCCACTTCGGAGTGTATGGAGTCGTCACCAACTCAGGTTTTTACAGGCGAGGTTGGACGCCTGCCTCATTTCTAGGGGAATGGAGGATACAAGCTTTTTAAGGCCCGGGCTAGGCACTTGGGCCTAGGGTTGACTCTCTGATTGGTCTAGTTTTCCAAAGATTTGGGTAAGTTGTTTGGTTGCAATTGGGGAAGGTGTTAGGCACCGCAATTACCCACCTTTTTAGGGTGGCTCCTCTGACATAATTGTTTTATTTTATTTTTATTAAGCAACGAATAAAAATAAGGGAATTCTGGTAGGGTTTTTGTCAATACATCTGATCTCTAGGTCATACGCTTGATCTTTGGTACGCCTGATCTCCCATAGAGTGAGAATTTAGGCTTACAGACTCAATTGAGCCCCACTTGATCCTTGTTAGTAATTCCAGGTTCTGGAATTTACACAAGAGTCAAGTTTTAGCATTTTTATGAATTTTTCGGTTGTTGTGAATGTTGGGACACTGGGGGACACCATTTGAGTCACTCTAGTTAGGTACGCCTGAATTAATCAGGGTACACCTGAACTTTATATATGCCTGATCTCTTATAGAAGTGGAGATCAGGCGTACCGACTCTAAAGAGCCCTTTTTGGGTCTTAATGGTGTATTAGAGGGCTGGGACTATTATTAGAGCACTTTGAGAGGTGTAGGACCATATGGGGGTTGATGTGGGGTAAGGATTAACTTTGAGATTTTTTTGCTCTGGTACACTTGAACTTCACATACGCCTGATCTCTCATAGAGGTGGAGATTAGGCACACTGACTCTAAGAGACCTTTTTGGGTCTTAATGGTGTATCAGAGGGCTGAGGCTATTATTAGAGCACTTTTGAGAGGTGTAGGACCATCTGGGGTTGATGTGGGGGTAAGGATTAACTTTGAGATTTTTCTGCTCTGGTACGCCTGAACTTCACATACACCTGATCTCTCATAGAGGTGGAGATCAGGCGTATTAACTCTAAAGAGCCCTTTAAGGGTTTTGCTAATGTGTCAAAGGCTTGTGACTTGTTGGAAGGATGGGTTTAGGGGTCTAGAGGTCACTTTTAGGTCACTGAGGTATTAGGGACAATTTGGACATTTTCAGTATTGGTACACCTAAAAAAATAGGGTACGCTTGAAAACCTAGTACGCCTGATCTCTCATAGATGTAGAGATCACGCATACTGCTATTTTCCCAAAAAAACAATGATTGTTTTTTGGGATTTTGGACAGCATCCCGAGGTCCTATGGTCCTAGGCTTTTTGGGGGAGGTGAGTGACATCCCTAGGAGGGTTCCAAAAAATTCCCAGCCTCTAGAGAGTTGGTGGGACCCACTTTTGGATTTTTCCAAAATGAAAAATACTATGCACTCAGCACAGATTTTTCCAAAAAGTCAAGATTGTGGGACCCATATCTCAAAATACCGAGATTAGGTGGCTCCCAAATTTTATAGGGAGGTCAAGGGGTCAGTTGGGAGTTCGCATTTAAAATTTTAGGTCAAGATTCATTAAACACATGGAGTTATAGCTTAAACAAGATGAATTACTACTACAGTTTAGAATTTGGACAACATATTATACATTAAATCGAAAAATGCATTAGCTAGCTAAAATGGGTAAATGAGCTTAAAAAAAATTCATTCGATAGCTAAGATAACTAATTAAACAATGGACTAAAATATTCAACTGAAATATTTTGGGAGAGGGGGTAAAACAAAACGTGCATGGGGGCTAGCTCTGTAAAACAGTACTTGAGCACACTGTAATGAGCAGTAAAGTGGGGCCTATTTATGGAACCAAGCCTCGCTTTCTGAGGTCCCAATCATGCTCAAATGAGGGGTGTGGGGGTTGGTGACATCTGATGTAAACCACCAACCCCACCTCATTATAAAAACAAAATGAAAATGTCATTTTATATGGTGACATGTAAAAACCACAAAAAAATGGGGGAGATAGTTTGTCTCCCCCATGTCTCACTAGTTAAGTCCAAACAAATGGGGTCATTATAACATGGATTAAGGTTCTTTAAAGTCTAAAGAGGGGGGAGAGGGGGCCTACCTGGTCGTGGGTTGGCCCCCTGGTCGTGGGTTGCCTCCTTCTTCTTCTTTCCTTCCTTTTCTTTTCCTTCTTCTTTCTCTTCTTTTCTCTCTTTTCTTTCTTTAATTTCTTTTCTCTCTTCTCTCTTTTTTGGGGTTTCTTGGCTTAGCCTCTCTTAACCACGACCCAGGGGGTTTTATAGTGGGGACTTGAGGGGGTGATGTGGAGGATATAAGGATTAGAGAGGGTG
>JAOXJP010239066.1:0-23451 GCA_025762735.1 Platanus orientalis | reverse complement strand
TACATCGGTTATGATATATAGTAGGATCGATCTACATCATTGCCTTCATCCCACTTAGGTGAATGTTGTATTTTACGAGACTCAGGGAGAGATTTTGGAAGCTCTCTCTAGAAAAGCTATGGGACCTTGGAGGGTCATTGCTATGCATCCATAAAGTGATGGCTACATAGGCTATGGATTGATCCATGATAGTATTTTTATCGCACTTAAATATTATTAAAGTGGGGGGATGTGCAAGGGAGAATTTATATGACTCTCTCTAAAAGCCAAGGCAGAATCTATTAGGATCAGGTGTTGTGCCTTGCCCAAGTGATAGCAACCCAGTCTTTGCTAAAGTAGGTATAATACACAATGTTTGAGGGTGAATGCAACATAATGCTTATGTCCCAATAAGAAAGTGTTACCAAGATCGGTGCTAACAGGTTGGTCTGTTAAGCGGTGATCGTTAGTATGCTCTTTCCCGAGAAGCTATGAAAGGGTTTTTTCTCACAAGTAACCCATGCTACAAAAGTAAGCCATTCAAAAGTACTAATTGGAATGCCCGATGTAAGTAAGCCAATCAAAAGTATGGACTGGGTTGTGCCAAAATTTAAACTAGAAGAGTGGCTTGGTTGGACATGTAGAGAAGTGTTATAAGCTCTTTCCTAAGATTTTGTGATGTGTATTTACATTCTCTAAATAGACATCACAAGTGGGTTATACCCTACAATTATCCTGACTTTGACAGAGAGTAAGTAAAGGACCGGCCAGGACTAGAGATGTTGTTGTGCTCTCTCTAGAAGTTGTGGAGCTTATGTTAACAAGGAACCCAATGCTACGTATCATGCATAACTCCCTAACGGTATTAACGCTAAAATAATACATAGACTATGAATCGAAGTGTAGCATTCAGCTATGTCTGAATAACCAAGATAAGACGCAATAATTTGTTCATGGTTTAGGGATTGCCAATAGGGCTTGTGGGAAATGTTTTGGGCTTGTTTCGATAGCCATGGGATCTCAAGAGACCGGTGCTACATATCTGTTTCAACCATCCAATCTATAAACATGGCTGGTATAATACGCAGGCAATGAAGTGATGATGCCTAACTACACCCCAAATGGGCGGTTTATCTGTGAAGGCCTTTCTATAAAGTCGGGTACTTACATGACTTAGCAAACCTATGCGGCCTGGTCGGGGTATGTCAGGAGGTTTTTAGGCTTACTCTGAAAGCCATGGAGATTTTGAGGAATTAGTGTTATATATCTATTTCAATTAATTTCCAAAGATGATTGTCATCATATATAAGCTATGAATGTAGGTCAGCATCTGTCTACACCTGGGCAGATAGTCTGCTATGTCAATGGTTTTAGCCATTTTTGGTGAGCCAACCTAGAGTCCCTCACCGAACTTGCGGTGGCTTGATCAGAGCATATCAGGAAGTTTTTAGGCTTATTCCGAAAGCCATAGAGATCATAAAGGATCAGTGCTACATACTTGTTTCAATCAATTTCCAAAGATGGTTGTCATGATATACAGACTATAGAATGATGTCGACACTTGCCTATACCTGAAATGCAATCTATCATGTCAACAGTTTCGGCCATTTCTAGTGAGGTAACCTAGAGTCCCTCACTGAACCTATAGTGGCCTGATTAGAACATATCAGGAAGTTTTTTAGCTTAACTTTGAAAGTCATGGAGATCTTGTTAGAGATTGGTGCTACGTATTCATGTTTTTCATGTTACGTAGGCAATGGAATGATAATCGACATTTGCCTATGCTCGGTAGGCAATTTGTGATGTCAAAATTTGGCCCTTTCTATGAGGTAAAGTCCTCATCGAACCTTTACGCGGCCTGGTTTCAAGGTCGATAATGATTGATGCATCATTTTTTATCAAACATTACCATAAGAATGGTCTTTATTGCAGTTGTTTTGCTAATAAAGCGATCTTCAACTTTTAGGTGCATGCCATAAGAATGGACTTTTGCTGAGGGTGATGGCTTATTATCGAATAACTTTACTGACGGAGCGGTCTTTAGATTTCAAGTGCTTGCCATAGGAATGGACTTTGCTGAAGGTGATAACTTGTTGCTGGAGTGCTTTGCTGATAGAGCAGACTTCAGGTTTCAAGTGCTTACCATAGGAATGGACTCTGTTAAGGGTGATAACTTGTCACCAAAGTGCTTTGCCGTCAGGGCAGACTTCAAGTTTCAAGTGCTTGCCATATGAATGGACTTTGCTGAAGGTGATAACTTGTTACTGGAGTGCTTCACCGACGGAGCAGACTTCATGTTTCATGTGCCTGTTGATTCATGTTGGGAGATTTACAATGTTACTTCAAAATTACAAAGATCTTTTGGGGATCGATGTTGCTCCGAAGGGGACCTTTATCCAATTTCATTATTAAGGGGCCAAAGCCCAAATTCCTTAAGGGCGGCGGCTTGTCATTAATTGCAGAGGGGTCAAGGCCCAATTTCCTTAAGGATGGTGGCATGTCATTCATTGTAGAGGGGACAAGCCCCAAATTCCTTAAGGGCGGTGGCCCATTATACATTGTAGAGGGGCAAAGGCCCAAATTCCTTAAGGGTGGCGGCCCATCATTCATTACAGAGGGGCTAAGGCCCAATTTCCTTAAGGGCGATGGCCTGTCATTCATTGCTTGGGGGCCAATGCCCAATTTCCTTAAGGGCGACGACCCATCATTCATTACAGAGGGGCTAAGGCCCAATTTCCTTAAGGGCGGTGGCTCGTTATTCATTGCTTGGGGGCTGGGGCCCAATCTCATTTCTTAGGGCCTTAGGCCCAATTAATTTGTTTGGGGGCCAGGGCCCAATCTCATTTATTGGGGCCTTAGGCCCAATCCATTTGCTTGGGGGCCATGGCCCAATCTCACTTCTTGGGGCCTTAAGCCCAATCTCATCTGCTTGGGGCCCATGCCCCAATTTCCTTGCTCACAAGTGACACATTAATCTTTGTTCCAAGATTGGTATAGAATGATACATTGTTTAACACTTTGAGAGATGATGTATTATCTCCAGTTTTGCTTGGCCATGAATGGCAATTTATTAGAGATAATGCTTCATCTCAATTTTTATAGGGAGGCGATGTGTCATCTCTAATCACTATCGATGAGAGTTAACGCATCGTCTCCGTTCTTTCTTACAGAGATGATGTATTATCTCCGGCTTAGCATGGCCGTGAATGGCACTTTACTGGGGATGATATCCCATCTCAACTTTATTTTAATTACTCCTCGATCCCAGAGTCATCGACAGGCATGTAGAAGACTTTTCAATTGAAGATGCTTTGAATGGTTGACAATTTTGATTGACTGATGACTAAGTTTCGAGGTCTGCTTTGGCTAACTTTTGCATTTTACTTTTGAAAGAAGTTTTGAAAATTCATTTTTTGGAAATCTTCCATTTTTTGAAAAAACTGGGCCCTTCCGGGTCTTTGGACAATGAGGATGACTTGTTGTATTACTCTTAAATATGTAGAGTCATTTCTTATATGTTATGCTACCATGCCTAGTTTGGGTAAGGTATGAAAAGTTTACAAGCTCTGGACATTGAATGTGCTTTTCTTGAAAGATTGAGATTACAGGCCTATGTTTGAGATCTTTGTTCTTGCTTTGTCAAAATATGGTCTTTGTAGATGTATGCTTATGACTTAGTTGACTTGACTTGACTCAGGATGCCATTTCTGGTTTTCACCCTAAGTGATGACTTTATTTTGCTCCCTTTTTTGCTCTTGTTTACTAGGACTGGGTCAGAATGCCATTTCTGGTTTTTATTTTAAGCTTTGCATTATTTTTTTTGTCCCTTTTTTGCCCCTGTATTCAAACAGGTCTGGGCTTTTTGGAAGGTGACTGGATGAGGGACATGCTCTTGTTCCAAGTTAGTTGAATGCTTGATTTGTATATTGCTGATTTTGCTTAAAATTTCATGTTGTACTCAAGGAGCTTGAACAGTTGCTTTGCTGAATGAATGGTTTGCTGAATGATTTTAAGGTCTGCCTTAAAGTAGGCGGAATTAGAAAGGATTTGGAAATGGCGATATGAATGGCTCTGGCTCACAGGCTGATTGCAAATTGACAATTATGGTTCTCTACAAAATGTCCATCTCTTAAAGAAGATTATGGTTCTATACAAGATTTCCATATTTTGAAGAAAATTATGGTTCTTTATAAAATTTCCATGTCTAGAAGAATATCATGGTTCTTTATAAAATACCCATGTGTTGAAGAAGATTATGGTTCTGCACAAGATCTCTGTACATTTTAAAGAAAATTATGGTTCTTTATAAGATTGCCATGTCTTGAAGAAGATCATGGTTGTACATAAAATGCCCATGTGTTGAAGAAAATCATGGTTCTCTACAAACTCCTTGTATGTTTGAAGAAGATCATGGTTCTTTATAAACTCTTTTTTTTTTTGTTCTTGCTCTTCTTTTCTTTTTTTTTCTTTTTTTTTAAACCATTAATTCTTTGGTCTTGGATTTGTAGAGATGATCATGATTATATAAATGCAAAGCAAATAGGTAGGAGGATCAACAAAATGACCGTTCAAGGTCTTTTCATTTCAAGATTTTCCATATAAGTCTGTTTTACAATAATCAAGCAAAGAACCTTTTGACTTGATCCAAGTTTACAAATCTAGGGAACTCTTCCCCATTCATATTTCCTAATAATAATGCCCCACTGGACAGCTTCTGTTTGATAATGAAAGGTTCTTCATAGTTCGGCTGAGGTTACCCCCATAGTACCTGCTCATGTGGAAGGACATGCTTGAGAATTAAGTCTCCTTCTTCGACATCTCTAGGTTTAACCCATTTATTGAATACTATGGCCATGTGCCACTGATAGGCTTGTCCACTGCTCATTGCTTGTAGTCTCTTTTCATCAATAAGATTTAGCTGATCATGTCAAACCTGTGCCCATGCTAACTCTAGAATATTTGCCTCTGCTAGGACTCGAAGACTTGAAATTTCAACTTCAATTGTTAGAATTACCTCCATGTCGTAGACCAATGAATAGGGGGTTGCCCCTGTCGAAGTGCAGATTGAGGTTTTGTATGCCATAAGTGCATAAGACATCATTTCATGCTAGTTGGAGTGATAAGAATCTTCTTGGTAAGCATGAGTCCATTCATGTGCGGGCCACATTCTCCTCCATGGATATCTTCAATGATGGTGTAGGCTTCAATTTCATCTACACATCTCAAGAGAACATGATGAAGGGATTTCTTGTACAAGGTCCCACCATGTAAAACAAATTGAGTAGCTAATCTCCATAGAGCACGTTGATCATTCTTGGAAGCCATGGAAGGAAGAGTCTAATCTTCCAGATAGTTCTTCATGTCGAGGAACC
This sequence comes from Platanus orientalis, assembly GCA_025762735.1. NCBI lineage: Eukaryota > Viridiplantae > Streptophyta > Magnoliopsida > Proteales > Platanaceae > Platanus > Platanus orientalis. The sequence goes on along the minus strand of JAOXJP010239066.1, from coordinate 18,100 downwards.
ATGGCTCCCTGTTCAATCAATAGTTATAATTTGGAGGCAATAAGTTGTCTCATTTCTTTGTTCAATCTCAATTGGTGTCATGTCTGCCTCTTGAGGGATGCCAATCATTAAAGCTAACGTCACCAAAGCATCTGTAAAGTTGTTCCTTCTTCTGCCAATGTAGTCGAAAGTTAGATATTCGAAGCTCTGGAACAGGATCTATAGGCATTCATGGTAATCTAGGAATTTCTCCTCTCAAATGAACCAATCTCTGGTTGCTTAAAAGATGATAAGTGCTAAGTCTTCATAGACTTCTAATTCATTAATGCCAAGATCAATGGTTGCTTTTGAACCGATGATGCAAGCTTCATACTTAGCTATATTGTTGGTGCATCAAAAGTGTAGCCTTGCAGCGATTGGAATAAGGACACCTATAAGGGAAATGAGCATGGCTCCAATCCCACAGCCTAATTGGTTAACAGCTCTGTGAAAGCACATCTTCCATTTGACTATCTTGCTTGATTCAACTTCAACACACAGTATGTGTTCATTTGGAAAGTCAAATTTCAGGGATAGAGGTTCATCTGCTGGTCCATCTGCTAAGAAATTAACTATGTCTTGTTCCTTGATAGCTTTCTATGAGACATATGTGATGTCGAACTCTGATAGCATCATGAGACATCGGGAAGTTCTTCCTGTGGTTGCTGGCTTCTCAAACAAATATTTGATGAGATTTATCCGAGATATCAAAAATACTTTGTATGAAAGGAAGTAATGCTAAAGCCTTTTGGTGATGTAGACTAGAGGTAGGCAGGTCTTCTTAAGTGGATTGTATCTGGTTTCGTAGTTAATGAAATGCTTACTCAGATAGTAAATGGCCTGTTCCTTTTTCCCTGTCTTGTCATGTTGTCCTAGTGCACATCCCAAGGAGTTGTCATGCATAGTTAGATACAAAATGAGCAGACGGTCTAGCTCTAAAGAGATCAATACAGGTGGGCTTAGTAAATAATTCTTGACCTTGTCAAATGCAACTTGACAGTCATTGTTCCATTGGGTTGGAACGTTTTTTCTTAGTAACTTGAATAGGGGCTCACAGATGAGAGTGAGCTAAGCAATAAAACGACTGATGTATTGGATATGCCCCAAGAAACTGTGCACATCCTTCTCTATGCGAGGTGTAGTCATTCCAATGATTTTTTTGGCCTTTAAAAGATCAACTTCTATGCCTCTTTCATTGATGATGAAGCCTAATAATTTACCATAAAAGGCTCCAAAGATGCACTTGTTCGGGTTTAGCTTCAATCTATATTTCTTGAGATGGGCAAACAGCTTCTGTAGATGTTCTAGGTGATCTTCTCTATGACAAGATTTAATAATCATGTCATCAACATAGACTTTCATCTCTTTGTTGATCATGTCATGGAAGAAGGCAGTCATGGCCCGTTGATATGTTGCCCCTACATTCTTAAGGCCGAAGGGCATTACCTTCTAGCAGAATGTGCCCCAAGGGGTCGTGAAAGCAGTCTTCTCACGATCTTCTACTGGCATCTTGATCTGATTGTAGCCTAAGAACCCATCCATGAAGGACATCATCTCGTGTCCGACAGTACTGTCAATGAGCACATCAATGTGGGGTAGAGGAAAGTCATCTTTGGGACTAGCTTTGTTCAGGTCTCTGTAATCTATACACATTTGGACCTTGCCATCTTTCTTGGGCATAGGAACAATGTTGCCTAACCATTGGGGATATTGGACAGATAGCAGGAAGCATGCGTTTAATTGTTTTTGGTTTCTTCTTTGAAGGCCTTGATCACCTCTTTTGGCATTAATTCATCATCATTCCATTATTCTTGTTCCTGTTTTTGAAAGAAAATCTTTTAGTATTAATTTACATGAAAAGAGGATTTAATACCCGATAAGAGCAAATGGACTTGAAATCAACTCTAAGTTCCTACATACCTGATGTTTGTGCTGATCACAAGTTTGAGAAAGCTTGTTCAACCGGGATCAAGTTACACGTAGTTCTGGCCTCAGGGTGGACCGAATTTACATTTTTTTTTGAAAAATAATTGAGCCTGAAGTTACTTCTTAGGTTGCCTACATACTTGACTTTTAGCATATGTGCTTTTGAAAACATTGGTCTATCAAGATCAAGCCGTACATAGTTATTTGACTACAAGGGTAAAGAAATCAAAAAGATTTTTTTCAAAAGTGACTGGGCCTGAAGTTGTGTTTTAGGTTGCCTACGTACCCCTTATAGGTGCAATGGTTGAATTCTTTTGATAATTATGAGTTGGTAGGGATCAAGTCTTATGTAGTTCTTATATAAAAGGGGTGAAAAGAAAAAATTAAAAGCTTTTAAAAATCATGGACAAGAGTGGGATAAAGTCCGCTTTTCCTGGCATTCTTTCTCAATCACTCAATCCATCACCTGGTCTTCATCCTTTGCTGCTACTGAGTTTGCTTGCCCGATCTGATCTACGGCTTCCATGAATACCCATGATTCAGGCATGATGACCTGGTCAGGGTCAAGCTCATCTAAGTCTAATTCTCCACTCGCAATTACTGATTAGATTGCTTCTTTGACATCACCGGGGAGTGAGAGTAGACTTAGAGGGGCTAGGTTGTCCTCCCTATGTTCTGAGGTGCTGGGGGTTGAACATTCCCCAACCTCAGGGATGGATGGCCTAGAGTTGGTCATGTGGGTATGAGGAGCAGCCTTAAGATGGTAGGTATGATGTTGACTGATAGTTGGAAGTGGAATTATGACTGGTTTTATTGGTATGTGTTATTTGCTGGGCTTGGATGGTTCTGTCTGAACTAGTGAATTAGTTGGCAGGGTATTGTAGGTTTTGGAGAGTCCATAAGTTGATACAAAATGTTATGCGGTCATGCATCCAACTTTCTTCTTCTTGTTCTTCTTGAACTGATGCTTGAGGAGAGGCTTGAACCCTAAGCCTGCTTTGTATGGTACTCTGATAGCCTTAACAGGGTTCTTTCTTCCTTGGGAATGCTTACCTAGGCTCTTGTTCGGATTGAACTTCATTTTGGTCATCATGTTGAATTTTGGTGGAAGTATTTCAGCCTTCCTTTTTAGCTCTGCTACGTCTTTCTCTGTGTGTACAACTTCAAATTGGTATGAAGTAAATGTGTTTGGGGCTTACAGGTTTTGAACTCCTAATATCTTTTGGCCTATCATTGTAATGACATCCGTATCTGTTGGCACTGAAATGACCTCGTCAATGATGATGAACTTGACCTTCTAGTGTAGAGTGGATGGGACAGCACCCACTTGATGGATCCACGGTCTTCCTAATAGCATTGTGAAGGAGAAAGAGGAATGCACATGTGTCTAGTGTATCCTTGGTGCAAATGTTCAATGCAGATCCATTATCTACTAAGATGAGGGGAATACACATGTCGGAGTGGCGTGCCGTGATGTAAATGGCTCTGTTGTACACGGTGTTGCCCTCGGGGATTTCATCCTCTGAGAATATGATGACTCATGGTATTGATACCATGGTCACCATGTTTTCCAATCTGTCTGGTGTAATTGAGGCTTCCACAAAAGACTTTCTGAATATACTCAGGAATCTCTCTCTATGTTGCTCTGATGTTAACAAAAGGCCAAAGATTAAGATCTGTGTTGGTGTCTTAGATAATTGTTTATTTAAGAACAGGTGAGACTTTTAAATAGTTGCCTTAAAAATCTCATTCCCTTTCTTCTCTTCTGTTTCTCTGGTTTGTTTCTGTACCTTTGTCTCTATTTCTTCTTCTACCATTTTCTCTTTTCCTTTGCCCTCGGGATGCAAATATGTGATCGGCTTAGAGACTCTGTCTAATCGGGTAATGAAATGTTTGAGCTCTTTTAGCTTGTCTTTTGAAAGTTTAGGATCTGGAACTTCCTTGACTAGGTAGCCCAAGGGGACTCGGTTCAGCAAATATTGGATACTAGTAGGTGGAGGAATGTTGATGACTTCATATGGGGATGAAAGGTTCGTAAGCTGGGCTTATAATGATGGTGGTGGGATGATATGGGGTGATGAGAAATGGTCATAAGTTGCTAAACTTTTCCCATATATGTTGATATTAGGGGGAAAAATTGTGATTGGGATATCTGGGGCCGTGTCCCACATGTTTGCGAGCAAGTGCTCATACTTAAGAGGGGGAATAGGCTTAGGACAATGCTCGTTTATGGTGAGCACTTGGTTAGTGTCGGGTAGGAAAGGGTTATGAGATTTTGGTAATGAAGCTGGTCAGGTTGAATTGGGTGCTGGTGATACTTATCATATTGACCCCTTTTGGTGGCTTGTGGTTAGGGAGTGGATTTTGGATGATGTTTGAGTTAGATGGAGGATTAGTGGGTGTAGGGTCAAATGATACCTTACCTTCATCGATTAGGTCCTGAATGTCGTGTTTTAACCAAAAACAACTATCGAGAGTGTGCATTGGGGTTTGATGGGATTCACAATGCTCTGTTTGATTGTAGTTGTAGGGCAGACGATAAGGTGGAGGTCTTAGGTCAATCAACTGCAACAGTTTTTTCTTGATGAGATACTCCATGATGTATTTATAGGAGTAGGGTAGGGGAGTGAAGTTTCTTTTCTTCTCTAGGCACACCCAGGTATCTGGGTTGGTAAAACTACTGTGTTTGAGAAGGAATGATATTCATGGCTATAGGGTAGCTCTGAGTCAGCTACGGCAGAGGCAGAACATGACCACTGTTCTGGCTAGGCCGAGGGACCTTAATGTTTTGCACAAGGTTTGCTTCTGGCCGGGTGACAGCTGCCTTCTTTGGAGTGCTTCTGGTGGAACTAGCTAGGGTAAGAGGTGCATCTGGTACCAAGCCTGCTTTGATGGCCAACTCTACCTTTGTGGCCTTGTCGACAACCTCAGCAAAATTGTTCTGTGATGCAGTTAGGAGCATCAGCTGGTAAGTAGGACCCAAATTCCTCATGAAAGTCGATATCATGTCCTCCTCAGACATAGGGTGTTTTAGGTTGGAGGTCTTTAATCTCCATTTGTAGGCAAAATCCTTGATACTTTCTCCTGAGGCAGACCTCATTCCTTCAATCTCTTCTCTGGTTAGGAGTAACTTAAGGTTGAACCAATAATGATTGAGGAATGACTATGTCAGGGCCCTCCATGTATTGATATTGCTCTTCTCTTGGCTTGTTAGCCATTTTCCTTCATTCTTCTCTAGGCTCTGACCAAACATCTGGCCCAGGATCTGCTCATCATGTTTCCACTGGAGCATAGCATTGCAATACATGCAGAGATGCATCCTGGGGAAAGTGGTACTATCAATATATGGCATTTGGAAGTTTGGTGGTAGCACACCTCTGGGGTGGATGCAAAGATCCTTAAAGTCCATAAAGAAGGGGAACTATCCCCCTTTCATCAGTTCTAACTCTGCTATGAGCTTGGCAATCTGTGCATTGGTCTCATCCTTCTCCTTTCCCTTTTTACTTGATGTTGAGGGCCATACTGCTCTTCGAGGTCAAAGACGGTCTGGTGCTCTGGCCACATGTATGAAATTGTGGGTCAAAGTAGGGTTATGACATAGGTGGGGCCTTGTGTGTATGATGAGCCATGTGGTAAAGTCTGGTCGGTAGTATTGGGAGGTAATGACTCAGATGTTGTACTATGGCTGTGAGGCCCTCTTTGCTTCATCAGATATTTAAACATCAACTTCTCGAACTCGGTGAGGGTAGGAATTTAGGGTTGTTCACTTGTACTAGGTTAGTTAAGGGGTGGATAAGAGGTTTGAGGTGATGAAGAAGATTGACCAGGCTTGGGGGTGGATGTCCAACCATGTCAAGACATGAAGTCCCCAATTAATAACTCCACTTCTGATTTGAATCCATATGAGGGACTGTCTTCAGGACCGGTCTTATTAGGAGGAGAATTTCCTGCTGATGTCTTTGGGAGGGTAAGCGGTGTAGTGCTTGTGGCAAGAGGAGGTGATGACTTGTTGGCCATAGCTTTGCTACGTTGTGCCTTCTTCCACTTTTGCAGTCGAGTCTCTGGGGGAGCAATTGTAGCTTGCTTAACTGACTTGGAAGAAAAGAAGGATTCTTTATTAATTTGCAAGATTCATTCTTTACATTCACTCATAATTGATAGCCAGGTGTTTTACAAGTGCATATGTCATACATGTGAATTCATGTCCGTTAATCTTAACTACAAGATTTTGGAAACAAAAACTTTGTACATTATATATATATATATCGGAAAATGATTACAAAAGGAGGGGGTACTTGCTCCAATACATTAAGAGACTACATCAAAATACAATACAAAGTAAAAATCTAAAGATCAGGCACCGCTGGAGGTGGTGGAGGTGGCACTAGTTCATAATCCAAGGAGAAGATCTGTTCTCTCAGCTTGTGAACCCATGACTATATCCATTGATCTTGCACAAAAGTCATGCTATTGCTGCTCCTTATCGCGAGTCCCAAGTCTTTGTGGAAAGTCCAACTATCATTGAGCTTGCTCTTCAAGGAGTGAATGAGCTTTGCTTGAATTTTATTCCAATGCTGGGTACATTCATGTGAAACCTTATCCTCTATATGCAAAAGTATCTCAACTTCTAAGGTAACCTTGGTTTGGGCATGTAAAGCCTGCTCCTTAACTAAATCGGTTAGTGTTTGCTCGTACTCTACTTGAGTGTGAGAAGGCTCTGTATGTGATTACAATGTTGACTATGTGCACTGTCTCTTATTTGAAGAGGTAGATGCTGATGGTGTAACAGGTTGTGCAGGAGGCTTATGTAGAAGCAAATGCTCATATACTGGTGTCATGGCCTGTGTCTTTGCAGATACCATCTGTGGTTGTCTTAAGACTCCCGTATGTGAGCTATCCTATAGAGCGGCTAGTGTAGATCATGTATGATTGGATGTAAAATGATCAAGTTTGCATATGTCTTCGAAGATTGTGGGGAAGTCAAAGAGATCTTGCTTAAGTGCTAATTGTTGAAGAGTGCGTATGGGTACATAGGGAGTGCTCTGGTGGACTCCTATGATAACCATGTATGTGTGGTTTTGAGTGGCAAGGAGTGGGTAGCATGCTTTGTACCACATGACATGCCAAATAATTTGTTTAGGAAGCATGGTAGCTAGTAGCTTCTGATAACCTGGCATGGTTACTCTGTTTGGCAAAGGTTGGCTTTTGACATCGATCTGTGCTGGAGCTAGATCTTGTGATAATAAGCTGGAAAAGATGCAAGGACGGACATATTCTCTCATAACCAAATTTGTTAGAAATATGGACAACCATATAGTCGATCTTTGGGATGTTGGGAACATGTGAAAGGCTAGAAATATTCTATGACATGATCATAGGTGCAAGCGTTTTCTTCTATAGATGTTGATCTAAGATATTGAGTAAGACACCATTAATGTGATGGTGGCTATATGATAATAGAAGCTATCCTAAGACAACTAAAGTGAATGCTCTGAACTTGATGGGGTTGTTGAAATTTTCGACTTTCTTTCAACCTTTTTCTAATAAAAGGTTGAAAGGGCAGTGCAAATATTCTCATATGGCTTCCCTGGGTAGGGAGGCTTTAAAGATTTCTAGTGTATGGAAGCTTTTCAAAAAATTAGGCTTGTGAATCAGAATTATAGCACTACTGCCAAGACAATATTCCCAGCATAAGAAGGATTCGAGCTCCTCAATAGTGGATGTGAGCTCTTATTTTCCAACGCAAAAAACCATAGATGTCAGGTCCTAGAAGGAGATGGTTGCTTCTATCAATGGCCAATCCATATTAACTTGGGCTAAGGCCAATGTTGCCCCTAGCCAACTTTGATTTTTTCAGATTTCTCATTCTTCGAGAGGAAAGGCAATTAGGGCATTTGTGAAGTTCACAGAGGTGGTAGTGTACACATCCAGTTCTACTGATCTGTGAGCCATGTCTGTAAACACAAGCATGAACACAAGGTAAGAAATGTCATTTTATAGTGAAAAATAACATTCTTCAGATTTTAAACCTAATGCTCATTTTTTACTTCAATGCCTGTTTTTTAATTCAATTAAAAAATAGGCATTGAGAAAACAATTGGCCATTGGAATAGTTATAGGCAAAAATGCTTGATGCCTGGTTTTTGCCTCAATGTCTGATTGTTAATTGAATTAAAAAAACAGGCGTTGGGAGCACAATCAGGCATTGAAAGCAGTTACGAGTTTAAATGACCCGTGGTTGGGTTTTTATCTTTTTCACGTTTCCACTTGCCTTTTTTCAATTATAAACTATAGGGGAGGTCCCCACAGCATGTTCCACTATTCCCTTTTCACTTTTGACAAAAATTCTTCTTTTCTCATCGTTAACAATGAGCCAAGGAGGATCAAGTTGTCACTTCCCGCTTTTCTCGGCACAAGAGAAAACTTTATTGAAGAACCTCATAGAAGATGATTTTTTTTAATTTTCTTTTTACTTTTTGAGTTTTTCATTTGCTTTGAATATTTGATTTTGATTTGATGTTTTTGTTTTTATATTTTTCTCTTTGGATTATATTATCTTTTTAGGTTTTAAATCATTTGAATGGGATTAGATTTCTTTATAATTGATTTAGGAATGATTTAGAATAAAAAAATTTAAGTTTTTTTTATGATTTTTGGGTTTTTCAACGCCTAAAAATTACTACCCTAAATTATAGGCGTAACACCTGTTTTTGTTTGCTTTTAAAAAACAAGCACTGGAAGAACTAGGTGTCAGCTTGAAAATCAGGTGTTGGCCTTAAAAACATGCATTGGCTAAAAAAATAGGCATTACGCCTAAGAGACAGATTTGCTATTTTGCTATTTTTTTATTTGTTTTATATTCTTTTTATTCTTAAACATTTTTCTAACATATTTTAACATGTTTTACGTTGTAGGCTAGGGGGAGAGTAGAGCACCATGGCTCTTGGTCTGGGTTTTTAAGTTTATGGGAGCAAATGTGCTCCAAAGTCCAGAAGCGGGTGAAGGCCATGGGCTTTAGCCATTTCTCAAGCTTGCCAGTGCTATCAACTAACAGAGCGCTTTTGGTGGCATTAGCGGAGGGGTGGTCTCCCATTACGCACACCTTCTACCTTCCCATAGAAGTGATTGGGATGCCCCCAATAGACTTATTTATGATGACGGGACTCTCTATGGATTGCTCACCTATGCCGAGCTCGAAGGATTTTGACCTAGAGTTAGTGGCTCGATGTATAGGGCCACAGCCCGTGACATACAACCAGAGCACGAAAGGTGTCCCCCCATCCTGGTTAGAGAAAGACTATGTTTGGGCCACTGACCAGACCTCACTAGTTGAGATCACATTTTTCACTCGAGTCTTTTTTATCTATTTGTTGACTTGCTCCATTTTCTATGGGAAGAGTGATAGGGTCTATTTCTATTTGCTACTGCCCCCAGAGAATCTAGAGCTTGTGGCCACACGGAGTTCGGGTAGGTCCGCCCTCGGATGGATGTACGCCAAAATGAGCTATATCTCTTCTAAGCAGGGTCCTCATGCTTTTGTGTGGCTATACATTTTGTGGGATGAATGGTTAACTTTCTTTCCTTTTAGTTCCTGTTTTTTGTTTGCTTATTTCTTTTAATTTGAGCTAAAAAACTATGATTTGACCCCCTTGCCTTTTTGGTAATTTGGTTCTGACTGGACTAGAACAACTAGAGCATCTGAGACTTCTAAAAATGACACTGACTGGGCCAACTTCCAAGCTCGGGAGCTCACACAGAGTGATGGCAATGATAGAGTTGAAAAAAATAAAAAATTGAGATATTTTGCAAAGATTAGCTAAAGTAAGATATTTTGCATTTAATGCATTCTTATCTTTACCTAATCATTCATGCCCCTTAGATTGGAATCTTGAAATTCTCTCTCTCACTCACCACCCTTAGATCCCCCTTTGAATTTCAAAGCCCTAGTGAGCCCCTTAGAACCTCCCATTACCCCCTTGAAAAATTCAACAAATGGGGTTTCCTTAAAAGGCATCGCCCATGCTCCCCTTCCACCACACAAATCCATGTCAAACAAACACAAACAAATCTCCACGCTCCATCTCATGTCAGCCAAGCTCATCCCCACTCTCCTCATTTTCAACTTAGATTAATCCTAGCATTTCATCTACTTGAACTTATATTTAATCCTAGCCCTACACCACACTTAGGATAACGATCATCCTAACCCTCCATCCTATCATCCCTATCCTAATCCAACCCTTCATTTAAATAGCACCAATTTCATGGTGAACAGGGTTGGCAACTACAAACCCTAAAATCAAAGAGGAAAAGAGGAAGAAAAAAGGGAAAAGCTTGGATCCACCCCCAACCCTTAGCTGGGTAAGCCTAGCCCTATCCAAATTCATGCTCTTCCCCTCCCTTATGATCATTTAACAACTATTATGCTGCCCAATTTATGCTAGAGCACTGCTCTTAATTTTGTATAAGGCCTCTATCTTACTCTTATTTTTAACCTATTTTAGTGCTAAATTTAGTTTGAATTTTGTATAAGGCCTCTTGAGCCAAATTTTGAGTATGTTGTAATAGACATATATAGGTAGTTCATTATTTAATTTGGTAGCTTTTAAAGTTGTGGAAGGCCTCACTAAACAGACCTAAAAAACTGGGTCCTATGAGACCCAATTTATAGGAATATTTATGATTTTTGTTTTTGATAATCCATGCATGATTTTGAGATCAATATTTTTATATGTTATTCCTCTATATATCTATCATAAGCATGCTTAATTTTAGGAATTTTCTAAAACCCTAGAGGCTCCAAAATCGAGAAATACAGTTATTGGATTTTCTCCCAGCAACTAACGCTTATTTTTTGTGAATTAAAAAACAGTCGTTGAGAAAACAAGCATCAGGGAGAAATTTAGGGTTGAGATCTAGGACCCACCCCAAGGAACCCTGATTGTCCTAGAGCCTATTTCAAGGCATGTTCTAAAGAATGAGACCCATCCCTGTGCATTAGCACCTCTGTAGGCCATTATTTCTTCCCAACGCTTGAGTTTTGAAATAAAGCGTTAAACAAAAATTTTGGCATTGGGATGGATTTCAAGCGTCAGGCCTGGATCTTAAAAAGTATATATTTTTTGAAAATTAGTTAAGTGTTGAGTTTGCCCTAGGGTTAAGCCCAAGACCTAAGAGAAACCCCCCTTTAGGCCCCACTTGGGTGGCCTAAAAATCCAAAAAGCTATTGATTTTACACCCAACGCCTATTTTCCTCCTGAATTAAAATTCAGGCGTTCAGGAAACATGCGTCAGACCAAAAAATAGACGTTAAGCCTGTGACAAATGACTGAGTGGCCCACGTTGGAAGATCATATCTCCACGTAGACTATGCCCAGGCCCCCTAGGGTTGCACAATGTAACCTTAGAAGACTTACCCTTTTCCTAACTTTGGATCCCACAGCATTGGGAACCACCCAAACATCTTAAATAATGGCACCAGAGTGCCTACTGGATCAAATTTCCCAATGTCTTTTTTCATCGTGAATTAAATTCAGGCATATGGAAAAACAGGCGTTGAGATGGAAAACAAGCATTAGGCTTGTAACTCAAAAAATTAACCTTTCTTCTTTTCTTCACCTTTTCCCAGGGTTGATCCCAAACCCTAAAAAGGTAAACAGCAAGCCATTTAGAAGGGTCAATCACCCCCTAAAATACCAAAACCTTGAGGGGTCTCCTGTAGGTAAAAAAATGTCAAAATTAGGAACAGTTGTGGAATGTCTACAAGTCAACGCCTGTCAAAATTAGGTGAAAACAGGTGTTGAGAGCTAAAACAGGCATTAGGCCTAAGAAAATTCAGAAAACTCCCAACTCAAATTAAAAAGGGTTAAACATTTAAATTCACAATTAACAAAGCATGATTAAGAGCATAAACTTAATATTTGTATGAATGGGAGAAGCCGCCCTAGAAAGGTGGGTATTTGGGGTGTCTAACACCTTCCCCAAATGCAACCAAATAGCTTACCTTAATCTTAGGAACTCAGACTAGTATTAAGAGTTAAACCCCAGACTTCCAAGTCTAGTTTTTTTTTTCCTAGAAAAGAAGGACCGACATCCAACTTAGTCAGTTAACCCCAAGTTGGTGGTTACTTTAAACCACATACACCGAGCCCTCCCTCAAGGGGAGGTGCCTCACTTCACCCTGGAGCCATGAGGCCGAAGTGGGCACTCACCGCCGATGTCCATAGAATGGCGACTCCACTAGGAAATGTTTAATCTCCACATGTATAAGTTTTAATTATGCTCATACCATGTTTTTTATAAGTTCATTTGATCTCTCACATGTCTATATGCTTTCACTATATTGCTCACATGCCTACATTTCTCACATGTCTATCTGCTTTAGATTAGACCTAGGTCACTCCATTAGTTAGTTAGGATAACACTCTATTTTTAAACAATTACTCAAATTGTCATGCACAGGATAGAAAATATGCTCACGTAGTTCTAGGACAACTTGAAGTAGTTAGTAGGATCAAATTCACACTTGAACAACTTGTATGCAATACAATTTTGTTATTTTCTATTTTTACAAAATGAGTCTTAGGACATGACATTGCACCAATACATCACTCGCATGAGCCCTTATCTGGGTCATTACCTACCAATGGACTGACATTGGATTACCATATAGAATGGGAACAATGTCTGAGTAGTTATTGCTTTTGTCAGCACAGCCATTTCGAGTTACCCAAGCAAGTTACCACTCTATGATCCAATCTTTTTCAGGGAGGTGTTTCGACTGGTGTACTTCATCTTTTAGAATCTCATAAAGCATGCATACTTAGTCATTTTTAGGTTAGAGTTATTAGGCTACACTCAATATCTTAGAGGTATAGCTTTAGGCTTGTTTGCCTTAATTCTGATTGATTGCTTACATGATTGATAAAATGGAACCAAGAATTCATGTCTAACTTTACAAAAGTAGTCCAAAATTATTATTTAGATAATTAGGTCTGGAATTTACCTTCTTGTCTAAATTTGAATATCTCTCACCCCTTTTGCTTAATATATGTAAACGCAATACATGGCGTAGACATTCCATAGGTAGAAAAAGATTAAAATCAAACCATAACAACAACAAAGAAAATGAACAAATACAAACCATTCTCATGTTAATTAATAAATGTAACTAATCTCATATACAAGCATCCTCCAAATAAACCAAAATAAAACATAACTAGAGGGTTAATCTCTACAACCCATCCATAAAAAAAATGTTTAATTACATCTCAAAAAAAAGAGAGAAAAAAAATCTAGTCTCTAAATCACTCCTCATCGAAGCTACTGCCCACAAACTCCACAGTCTCTTTCCTCGCCATTTGCTTGAACCTCTTCCTAATGTATAAGTGGCTAGCTCTAAATTGAACCTGCTTATCTCCAAGGGGCTCAATCAAACCATGCCTAGGTTTAGGACTGTCAGCAACCTGTAGGGGTGCTACCTGCACCACCCCACTAGGCATCAGAGCAGTATGTACTTCAGACTCTACACCGATCTCGGGCTCTTTAGGAGCCTGCTCTCTGCCCATCTCAAGCTCCTCTGTGAGCTTATCTCTCTCAGGTTGCTCGACCTCGGGCTCGGTATAAGGCATCTCAATGTCTCCACCAACACCTCCCATACCCCCTGGAATGGGGATCTATCTCTATAGCTGCACAAACCAAATACACATGTCAAAATCTTTAAAAGCTAACTAAAGAAAAATATCAGCAAAACTGAGAAGCGGTAACAAGGTTACCTCCTCAACCTCAGCCTGGTGGGCGAACCTCAAGGTCTCCACCTCAATCGCATGGGCCTGATGTCTCTGCCCCACCAAGGCAAAGCATCTGGCCAACCTATGGAGGGCACTCAAGTATACCTCCCTCGAAACCTACATAAGTACACAATGCTAAGTAAAAAAAGAAGTAAAAATAGCAGATAAATCTAAAATTGATCAATAATTACCTGAGTCACACCCTCAAGGGGCACCCAACCCTCTGGTAGCTCCGCCTCAGGTAGGGGCACCTCACTGACCTCTCCTCCTAAACCGACAAAGTCACTACCTCAGGCACCAAGCCCATTACTTCTGGTTTCGCCGGTGGAGCCCTCCTCTTCCTTCCTCACCAAGCAGGAGGTGGTAGCCCCTCAAGGGGTGGCTGGGTAGCAGCAGCCTGTCCAAACAAAAACAAACATTGTCAAAATTGCGAAGATAAATCAAAACATAGTTTTCAAATATGATGAAATCAAATGCACTTACCGAGGGCTCTGCGGGCCCGCCCAAAGGCCCATAAGTCTAAGTGGCCCACAACTTAGAATAGTACTTGGTCCAGTCCAGAAACCTTGGGGCATCAATGCCCTCATCCCCAAGGTTGGAGGCCCTCTCACTCTCTATCACCCGGGAGGCGGGTGGGGTACTACAAACTCCTCAACCCCTCCCCCCACTTGTCTCAAACACCTATCACCGAGGTATATAGTGACCTCACCCAAAGCCACCAACACTACCCTCTGACGAGACCAACCCTAAGTGGAGTCCTGGTCTAGGGCATCATCGGCCTCCAAAGCCCAGAGAGCCTATGGGCGCCATCTAATCTGCACAAGCATAATAGACATCAGCAAATGATTTTCAATAATAATAATAATAATAATAATCTTCTGAGATCGGTGGGGGTGTCCCATCCATAGACAGCCCCTTCATCATATACAAGTCAATTGGGGGCACCCCAATTTCTTCCACCGAAAGATGAAAAGTCCAAGTGATGGGAGACCATATCTCCACTAGTGCCATTAGCAGGGCCTTATCAGCTGGCACCATAAGGAGGGTCAAAAAATGGCCAAACCCCATGGCCATCACCCACTCCTACACATCTGAGCACATCCAAGCCTATAATCTCAACACCCTGGACCATGATCCATGGCATTGCACTTTCTCCTTGGCCTATGAGAAAAACAAGTTAAAACATGTTAGAACAATGTTTAGAAGCAAAAAGAATAAAAAATAATGCAAAAAGAAACAAAAAAAATCAAAGTGCCAAAACTGTCTCTCAGGCCTGACACCTATTTTCCTTCTTGACGCTAGTTTTTTAAACTGACGTCAGATTTTCAACTCAACGCCTTTAAAAAAAAAAGTTAGGCATTACACCTGTAACTTAGGGTAGTAATTTTCAGGCTTTAAAATAATTCAAAAATCATTTGAAATGCATAAAATCCTACTCTAAATCATTCCAAAATCAAAATGAAGATATCATGAGCCTACCCTAATGAACTTAAACACAAATTAATCAAAATGCAAAGAAAATTCAAAATTCAAATAAAAAATCTTACCTCATCTGTAATAGGGTGCTTCCATAGTGCTTTCTCTTGCGTGGAAAAAAGTGGAAAATGCCGGCTTAGCCCTGCTTGATCCATGAAAGAAAGAAACTTTTGAGAAAAGATGGAAAAGAACAGTCTGTGAGGACCTCCACATTGTTTCTAACTGAAAGTAGCAAAAGGAAGTAGTAAAGACAAAAAAGAAACGGTCACGGGCCATTTAAGCTCATAACTGAATCCAACACTTGTTTAACCCCTCAACGCTCTTTTTTAATTGAATTAAAAAGTAGGTGTCAAGGCAGTAAACAAGCATCAAGCATTTTCCTTAAAATAACTCTAACGCCTGATTTACTCCTCAATGCTTGTTTTTTAAATTAATTTAAAAACATGCGTTGAAGCAAAAAACGGGCATTAGGCTTAAATTCTGCAGAATGCTATCTTTCACTGTAAAGTGACATTGCTAACACTGTGTTCATATTTATGTTCACAGACATGGCTCACAGATGATTACAACTGGATACGTACACCACCATCTCCACAAAGTTCATAAATTTCCTAATTGCCCTTCCTCCCGAAGAACGGGAAATTTAGAAATGTTAAAGCCGATTAGGGGCAACACTAGCCCTAGCTCAGATCAATTTGGATTGGCTACTAATAGAAGTGGCCATTTCCTTCTAGGACCCAACATGTATGGTTTTTTGCTTCAGAGAACAAGAACTCACACCCACTATTGAGGAGCTCGAATCCTTTCTATGTTGGGATCATTGTCTTGGCACCAAAGTCATAATTCCGGTGCATAAACCCAGTTATTTGAAAAGCTTCCACACATTAGACATCTCTAAAGCATCCCTACCCAAGGAAGCCATAGGAGAATACTTACACTGCCCCTTCAATCTTTTACTAGAAAAAGGATGGAAGAAATCCGGTGACTTCGACAACCAAGTCAAGTTCAGGGCATTCACCTTCGTTGTCTTAGGACAACTTCTATTATCCCATAGCCATCATCACATCCATGGCATTTTGCTTGACATTTTAGATCAATATCATCAGAAGAAGACACTCGCACCAGTGATAATCTCAGAGACTATCTCTAGTCTCTCATACTATGCTCAACATCCAGAAGGTCGACTATATGGTTGTCCAGCTTTCCTACAAGCTTGGTTACGGGAACATCTACCTATCCTTGCATCTTTCTCAACTTATGTATCATGTGATCTAGCTGCAGTTTAGGTCCACATCAGAAGCCAACCCTTGCCAAATAGGACAACTACAACAGATTACCCAAGCCTGCTAGCTGCTATACTCCTTAAGCAAATCACTTGGCATGTCATATGGCATAAGGCACATTACCCACTCCTGCTATAAAAGACCGCACCTACATGGTCATCATAGGAGTACACTAGAGCACTCCTTATGTACCGATACATGTTCTTCGTTAATTAGCATTCAGACAAGAACTGTTAGACTTCCCTACAGTCTTTGAAAATATATGCAAGCTCAATCACTATACATCCAATCATACACGATCCGTTTTAGTTGCTCTATGGGATAACTCGCATACGGGAGTCTCAAGATAACCATAGCTAGTATCTGCAAAGACACAGGCTAGACACCGGCATATGAACAATGGCTTCTACATAAGCCCCTTGTACTACTGGATACACCTTCTGCATCTACCTCTTCAAACAAGAGACAGTGCACTGAGTCATCATCATCATCACATAACGAGCCATCTCACACTCAAGCAGAGCATGAGCAGGCATTGTTGGGTTTAGCTGAAGAACGGGCTGTATATACTCGAACCAAGGCTACCCTAGAAGCTGAGGTACTTTTATGCATAGAGGCCGAGGTCTCATGTGAGTGTACCCATCATTGAAATGAAACATAAGTAGAACTCATTCACTCTCTGAAAAGTGAGCTCAACGACAATAGGACTTCCCGCGAAGATTTGGGATATAAGATGAGATGCAGTAGTAGCATGGCTTTTATGCAGGATCAGTGGATGAAATCATAGGTTCACAAGCTAAGGGAACATATCATCTCCTTGGGTTATGAGCCGGTGTCTCCTCCATCACCTTTAGCAGTGCTTGATCTCTAGATTTTACTTATCTTCTGATGTATTGGGGCAAGCCCCCCCTTTTTGTAATCTTTTCTAATATATATATAATGTACAAAGCTTTTTTGTTTCCCAAAATCTTGTAGTTACGATTAAAGGACATGAATTCACATGTATGACATATGCACTTATAAAGCACTTGGCTATCAATTTATAAATAATAAAAAAAAATCTGATAAATAATAACAATGAACTTTTTCTCTTCCAATCTAGTTAAGCAAGCTATAATTACTCCCCCAGAGACTCGACTGCAAATGCAATAGAAAGCACAACATAGGAAAGCAATGGCTGACAAGTCAACATCTCCTCCTACAGCCAGCACTGCACCTTTTGTCATACCTGAGGCATCCATGAAAAATCCACTTCCCACAAAGACCGCTCTAAAGAGCACCCTCCTAGAGGGATTCATATAAGAGGTAGAGTGATTTATGGGAGATTTCATATCCCGACAAGGTTGGACATCCATCCCAGAACCTGGTCAATCCTCATCCACACCCCAATCTTCTTCACCATCCCTTAGCCAACCAAGTCTTAGCGAGCAGCCTCAAATTCCTCCCCTTTTTGTGGTCGAGAAGCTGATGTTTTAGTATTTAATGAAGTAGGGAGGACATCAGAGCTTGAGTTCAATAGTTGAACTATCACTCCCCAATACTGCAGAGTAGACTCTCCTGCACGGCTAGGCCTACACACAAGGTCCCACTTATATCAATGCCCTACTC